>CAKALG010040466.1:0-13615 GCA_916700815.1 Helicolenus hilgendorfi | reverse complement strand
CTTCCCCGCCCTCGGGGAGGAGCCTGACCAGGAAGAGGAGGAAGAGGACAATCTTCCTCTCAGCGCCGAGGACTTCAGCCAGTCCCTGGGGGCCGAGACAGAGGACCCATCTCTAGTAAGAACACCTTTTATACGTCCTGTCTGTATTTCACACATTGTTATTGAGACATGAACTGGAGAATCCTCTGATCAGAACACATCTCGCCCGAGGGTCCCTGACCTCACTTTCGCGGCCCATATCTGAGCATTTACCCCCCAGTTTAAGAACGTGATATCTTCACCTCAAATACCCTCGTGTTTCTTTTTTAGTCAGTGCTCCTTGAATCAAAAGTCTCTCTCGCAGCTCAACAACCGCCGCTGCCTGTTGAAGTGGAGCCTTTCATACATGCTTCAAACACCATCCAGTCCCCTCTCTCACCCCCGCCACGCTGTGCCTCTCCTTTCCCATGCTCCCCCTCTCTCGTTCTCCCCACTATCTTAATCTGTGTCGCGTTCGCTAACCTTGATGTTCCCCTTGTTGGGCCGCAAGGGTTCAAAGTCTGCCTTTAACTGTGGAAAACAGAGGGGCGCTGAGGCACACTGTAACCTTTCATCCAGTCCCGTCCTCTTTGTGTTTAGTGTGTGTGTGTGTGTGTGTGTGTGTGTGTTGTATTTCTGTATTTATAAGGACCACGTGTCCTTCCAAGAATAGAAAGAAAGTCTAAAATCCTTCAGACAGCAGACCCGTTGCAGATTTTTATTATAGGAGATTATACAGGAATAAAAATTGACTTTAGAATTATGAGTTTTAAGGTTGGTACTAGATGACAACTAGGTTTAAATATAGAACTAGAAGCAGGCATAGGTCAGAGAGAACGTGATAACGCGCTACGCAAATTAGTTTTAACGCCTCTAATTTCTTTAATGCATTAACACAACTTGTGATCCGAGGTTGTAGCGGGTTCAGTTTTAAAGCTGGAGAGAAGATACTGGCATCATATGAAACTACAAAACCTAAGGAATCCATTGGTAACAACAATGCTCATACCAGATTGTCACGCAGAAGGTTAAATAACGCTCCAAACTTAGGCTAAATTTTGGCGAGGAAAAACTGGCATGGCCATTTTCAAAGGGGTCCCTTGACCTCTGACCTCAAGATATGTGACTGTAAATGATTTCTATGGGTACCCACGAGTCTCCCCTTTACAGACACGCCCACTTTATGAAAATCACATGACAATATCTGTCATTGTTTTGTGTTGTTAATTGATTTCCAATAATAAATATGTACACACATTTGCATAAAGCAGCATCTTTGTCCACTCCCACGTTAATAAGAGTGTTAAATACTTGACAAATCTCCCTTTAAGGTACATTTTGAACATTTTGAATGTGATTAGTTTGCCATTAATCACAATTAAATATTTAAATCGATCGACAGCCCTAATTAGTTTTCTAATTGTATGTTTGAATACGCAAATGAGGCATTATCTAATGCTTATATTTGGTAAAATTTAGGAGAGATATACAGACGCAATTAGACAAAGTAGTAAAATAAACATCTAAATATGTATTTTGGATGTTTTCTTTCCAGTAGTCTGAAAGAAGACATAGCAAAATCTACCACTGCATCGTGTCTCCCCTTCAAATCTGGATCAGGTTCAGGTTTTAGCCCCAGGGATAAAAGTAGTCAGAAGTCCTCACAAGTGTAGTAATCCCAACATGCATGTGGTCTTCCAGCATGTGCTGAAGTTTATGTGTTTGCTTGTTTTCAACCCATCCTCCCCCCTCTCTCTCTGTTCACACAGTGCTGCTGGATGCCTCTCTCTCTCTCTCTCTCTCTTTATAGGCCTCCCATCATTCCCTGAACCCGACTTCTAGGAACAAACCTTGTTTTTCTCCCCTCTCTCTGTTATCAGCCCCTCCCTGCATGCACCTAAACCCTGTCTCCCCCCAAAAAGCCTCCTCTCATCATACAGGAACAACAAATTGCTGTATCCCTTTACGGTTAATATAGTGTGCCCTACTTTCCCCTCGGTTCACTCACTGCTGTCAGAAGAATGCAGCCGGCTCTGGAGCTTAATTGAAGCAGGAAGCTATTTCACTGCAATAAACGACTTGTGATTACTGCTGTTATGCGGCCTTATTGCACTTGTCAAGATGAATTCAGCCCGCTTCCCTAATTTGACTTAAATTTCACATCAAAAAGAGGGTGCTGCTTACAGGGTTTTTCTTGTGCCCTCTGATTTAGCGGCAGTTTACAAAGATGCTATTGTTTGGCAGTGATGCGTCATGCCGGATGGTTGATTGCCTAAAAGCGTAAATATCCACCGAGCTGCGCTGCCTTTGATTACACAGCGAGTCGTACCATAAAACAAGTCAGGCGGTGAAGTCGGAGGAGGTTTGTGAAGCTCTACAATGAAAGGTTGGATGTGCAGCAATAGTTGAGGTTCAAGGAGGTAAACTAAGTGAACAGCAGGAGTCAACAGGAACACCTCTTAAACCCTGCACAAAACAGAACTAAATTACAAGCAGTGAAAAATAACCGCTTTTACTGAAGCTATATTTGATGTTTATATGTCAGAAAAAGGATCAGCAGGTTTCATAATCCCAAAGAATTAAGACTTTTTAACCAGGCTAGCAGTCTGTCTCTGGGGAAGGCAATGTCTGTCGGCCGGTCCAACACTTTTATCCAGAAATACTTCAATATTGGATGAATTGCTCTGACATTTTGTATAGATATCAATGGTGGTTATAATGTCTTTGGTGATCCCGTGGCTTTTCTTCATGTCTGGTTTTTTAGTGAAATGTCTCAACAACTATCGGATGGTTTGCCAAGAAATTTGGTCCAGATATTCATGATCCCCTCAGGATGAATTGTAATTACTTTTGTGGAGGACTCTTAGTCAATTAGTTGACTAATCGCCCAATCAGTTAGTTGTTTTTTATGCTTTTTTTCATGCTGAATGACTTATTTCAGAGAAACATATGAGCACATCTGTGGTAAATAAGATTTAAAGTGGTGCTTTTGTGTGAATCTTTGTGGAGAAACTCAGTTTTACAGATCCGTCGATCAAATCAACCAATCAAGTAGTCAAAAAAATTGCATGAATGTTGGCGACTAAGAATTTCTTTGGTCGGGGACAGACATTAGTATTGATTAGTATTTAATGACCAATAGCCTATGTAGTACTGACAGCAAGCATTTTAAAAAGGTTACTGCAGTCCAAATTCAAAACATTGGAGCTGTGGACCATCCCCTCCTCCGATGTGACTGATAACAGTTAGCGCCTTCTTCAAAGCCTTCTGAAGAAGGCTTTGTGCTGAAATCCGTACTGTATGTCTATTGTGATGTGAGCCAATTAAACGTTAGTATTTTGAAGTCTGGGATGTGCTGGGATGTCCGTGAATTCCATTGTTTAGAGACTCTTCCAGACTTTAAGAAGCGGTATCGTGTCATATTTTACTCTCTTTCTTTGTATATATTAAGACTGCACTACCACTGTTGGAAGCATTACAGGATCGGACCTTCATCAGAGAGAAAAATGACCAGAGGAAGGGGGCATTCCTTCCAAATTGGTGGAAATGATAATGACTTTAATGACCTTAGATGGTTCAGTACATGAATAAGGCTTGTTTGGCAGTTGAGGAAGCCAAAAAGATGCCAAGCCTCACAGCGATAACATTGAGTGTGTGGCTTACTTACACTATGCTGGCATGGTAACAGCAAACAGGACGCAGCGGGACAGAACTGGCTTTGTCGAATGCCATGGAGGTATTGTTTAGTCCAAAACAACGGGTCAACGATGCTGAGAGGTCAAGCCGTCAGATGCCATCGTCTTCGCTGTTGTGTTGCAAAACACTGTGGCCCCACACATGACCGCCCTGCCCTTGTTTTCACCTTGACGGCTCCTTGGTTATCAGTCAACCCGTGTCAAAATAAGAATGAGTGTAGGCTGGTTAATCAGTTACGCCTGCCAGTTTTCTCAGTTTCCATCTAGTGAGAAAAGACGCTGAAGGTCAAATGTAGTCGGTCGTGTTTGATAGTTACTGTTATATACTGAGGAGAACCTGATTATAGGACGAACCCCCCCTCCATCGTGCTTTCATCTTCTGTCAGCTTGGTGCCTTGGAGTTTGACATAACCACAATGGGCTGTGGGCGCAAACAGCATTGTATGTGCATGACAACTGAGAGAAACATCAGTTTCTTTACCACTAAAAGGATTCAGGTGGATGAGAGCTGAAAAGAACAGGAAGCAGACTGACTCTGAGAGAAGTAATTGTGGGATTTACTTTAAACTTCAGTGGCATAAATTCAGTTCCCAGCTTAATGATAATAATGAAAGAAATGCAGCACAAAGTGCTTTACAATAAGGAAAAATAGACATAGAATGGACATAAAAACAGGGGAAATAAGATGGAAAATAAAACACAATTAATAAAATGAGATAAAATAAGATGAAACAGAATACATAGAATGCATAACATAAGATAGGAAACCCACTGAATAATAGATTAATAAAAATATTAAGATTAATACCGAAATTTGCAGCATTCACATACTGTACATCAACAAAGGGTCTCTATTTCCTTCTACTATGTTCTTTTCTTTTCTACGTCAGTGAGGGAGATTTGAATTTGAATAAGAAACTGTCGAAGGGTTTTCTGCTTAAATGGAGGGGTCCATTATTTGTATTTATTATTTTATTTTTGAGGTTTTTATATTATTTCATATCTTCCCAGTTGTGTTCCTAATGTATTCAAATCTGCACATTCAAATCTTTGTCAAGTTTTGGTGTCAAAATGCTATTTTCCCTTCAAGCCCTTCTGAAACGTTTCCCCACGTGATCTGACGTAGGTTTCTGCATGATGACGCTGCTGCATGTACAGTATATATATACACATCCTTATAGTCAGTGTATTAATGTTACATACAGTAACTTAGATGGCGGTCGTCGTGCTCCCAGTTTGGAGAAGCAGAAAGGAGTACTGGCAGGAAGCTAAGCGATGTATACTGCTGTGTTAGTTCGGATCTAGAAGTCACAAAATAACAAACAAAATTGTTTGAAAAGAGCGATATAACATCTTCAGTTCCCCGTCAGAAAGGGCTGTCTGACGGCGAGGTAAAGTGGTGAAAATACTCTAAATATACCGTACACTTAAACTGAACAATTTTTCTTTTTAGATGTGCCTTTTTTAAGTGGCTAAAATATGTTTTGCTCACCTCGCCGTCAGACACCACCAGACTCCATTCACAAAAACAGTGATATTACCACACAGAACGCGGCAGTAGACATACAACCTCACTTCAAAAAATCCTAACGAACCCTTTCAGTTATTTCCAAATTTAGCACCGCTGATGTGCTGGCATTCACATTATTCATAACATTATTAATTAGATTACTTTGGTAACCTACGTCACTGCTTTTTGCTAACGTTTCCATTTGAAGAAAAAGGTAAAATAGTGCAGATTGACCCAAATCTTTAACCTAAAGGTTACAAAAGTTAAGTTTAGTTCATAAACCATTAGCTTGGCTATCAACTCTGCATGTCACACAGCTGTAAATACCAATAATTCATCCTGTAATGTATTGCTGCTGTAACCACTCTGACCGGTTTATCTTGCTCCAGCGCTGCATATGTCACTCCAGCTCCTCAAATACTGTAACAGTGGAGCTGAAGAAGTCTCTTCCATCCCCAGACACACAGCGCTCAGTCAGCTGGCTGTTACTTCATTCCTCCTGACAGCTGGCAAGATAACACGCACTTCCAAAAGTCTCTTTCTGTCACATACTACTACTACTACTACTATTACTACTCTTGCTGCTAGGCTGCTACCATAGTTTCTACCTCTACTTCTATCTCTGTTGTTTCCACCTCAACCTGTGAAATCATTTCCCTGAGGCATCTCGATACGCCTCCAGGCAGCGAGTTTATGAGTAGCGAGACGAGTCAAACCTCCTAGCGCTTTGGGGGATTCAAGAGTTTTCTATATCTAAAGTTATGAGCTGCCTGATATAATTTACATGTCAGGAACACATGATGAACAGTAGCTGTTTCTCCAAAGCAAGGAAAGTGAAGTTGACAGTAGGAATATGATCAAAATGTAATTTTTCGTGGCACATTGATTGACCAATTAGTGCAATTGTTAGGGTTTCAGATTTCTTTATTGTGAACTCATGGACCTCTATCATCACTGTCTCTGTACCTACTACTATTACTCACCTGTGGCAGCCACTTAACTGTAGTAATACCAAACAAAATTGCTGTTTACACGACTACAAGTGCCTATATTTATGTCTTTCATGACCCGGTGTTTTTCTTTTTCTGCCTGCTGGTTCATTAATGTTTTCCAGTCTGGTATCTTCTCCTGTTTGCCAAAGAAAAGAAAATCTACTACAACAAAACTAGTTTGAAAAATAGTTGTGCTTCTTTTCAAACAAGTGTCATCACTGACTTCTAAAGATCTTTTTAGATTGTCTGAAATGCAGTGTGTCTCTAAACCTCCTAGTTCCAGGACCTCGACAGAAAGCAGGATTTCTCACTTTACCGTATATGTACCGCATCATTCTGCATCGTAGCTCTGTTTCCATTGTGTATACTATCAGTGGCAAAAATAGCATCCTAACATTCACATCCACTCACACAGAAAAGCCTTGTGTAATAACATTATGCTGTTTACTCTACTGAAGCTACCAGATGTGTCTATGTGTGTCTGTGTGTGTGTGTACTCCATCCTCTGTTTCCATCAGTTGAGTGGTTTTACTGTCACATGACTGCTGTCACTCGTGTGTTCAGGCCTGAGTGTGGCGCCGCCCTCTACTGGTGAGAAGTGATACTGCAGACTCAGACTCAGAGTGTGTGGCTGTTCATATAGAGTGGCCTAAAAACACACACACACACACACACACGCGTCTGTCTGTTTTAAATTGTATTAGCTTGATTGGATTCACATTAAAGACAATTTAATTATGACCAATTAGAAATGAGATTGAACATATGAATTAGTCATAATTCTCATTCAGTCCAATTCCATTATTCTTTTATTGCTTTGTATATTATTTAATTCATACATCTAAAGGCATGTCCATTTTCAAAGGGGTTCCTCGACCTCTGACCTCTAGATATGTGAATGAAAATGGGTTCTATGGGTAACCACGAGTCTCCCCTTTACAGACATGCCCACTTTATGATAATCACATGCAGTTTGGGGCAAGTCATAGTCAAGTCAACACACTGACAGCTGTTGTTGCCTGTTGGGCTGCAGTTTCTGGACAATATTTGTCTTTATTTTGCATTGTTAATTGATTTCCATTAATAAATATATACATACATTTGTATAAAGCAGCATATTTGCCCACTGCCATGTTGATAAGAGTATTAAATACTTGACAAATCTCTCTTTTAGGGACATTTTGCACAAATAAAAAAGGTGATTAACTTGTGATTAATCGCGATTTACTATTTTAATCGATTGACAGCCCTAGTAAGAACACTGTTCTCCCAGATGATATACCCTCATTTGGTGTTTTGATGATGATGGAGAGCGCTGTCCAACATGTTGCACCAAAATCTCCCAAACGTGTTCAGTTGGGTTGAGATTTTGTAACAGTGAAGACCACTGAATATGATTGACATACTTTTCATACTCTTCCAAACCATCAGTGAGGCCTCATGCCCTGTGAGGAAGCATCTGTATTACATTCTCTACAAGTGCACTTCCACTTTTTCAATGTATGTGTGTCCCACAATAGAACAAGGCCTGCATTGATGCAGCCTGTGGAGCTTTGGACGGCGTCCAGAATAGAGTAGAGTAGAGACGGGTAGAGTGTTTAAGGGGCCCTAATGCTGCCGGAGGGACTTGCAATGTTTCACACAGACACAAACCTTCAGTCTCCTCTTCACTTTTCCTCAATGGGACTCTCAGAGGAGCATCATCATCAGGCGCTCCGAGCCAACTTGGCTCGCCCACTGAGGGCCGTGGTCGCTGCATTAGTGATGCAGGACGTCCTCCTGTCAGTCATTTGACCCAGATAGTAGTCTGTGATTACAGCCAGCTCTGTTGGCTGGTAATGTTCTACTCATTAACAGTAATATACAATGATAGTGTTATTAATAAACTGACCACCGAACAAGAATCTCTAGCTTCATAACAAACAACCACCATTATAAACAATAATCTGTTGTTTCAGAGAAACATCTTTTTATGTTTGATCCATGACTCTCCTCTCTATAATGTCTCACATTACTTTCACATAAAGATGTATGCCAACCTGTAAAGTGGTATTAAGAGCTTGTATAGTGCCCCATATAAAGTTGAATTAGAGGTTGGTCAGCAGGTTTGATGTATACAGTATTTATAGACGTTCTGGCGCCGTTATTCATATTCATCATAATGGCTAAATATAAAACAAGGTGAAACATTTGTAGTGTGGTTTTATGTCTAGTCAATACATATAAAATTGAATAGTCTGTTGAAATTGCCCCCAAAGCTGAAAGTGAAGTGATTGAAATTGCTGAGTTTATTTTGGGCTTTCTACTTCAGCTTCCACTGAGTAAAAGCAACATACACAACATAAATTTAAAGCTGCGTTCCCACGGCGTTGTCCAGTGTGGGAGTTGTCCATTTTTGTCTTATAAATGTTACCCTTTCACAGTGTGTCCTCACTTCATGAATTGTTAATTAGTTAATTGGAACATTGGTTGCCTAATTCAGTGTTCGGTTGTACTTAGCTGCACCCTCTCGGTTGCAAAAAACCAAGATGGCGACGGTCACAATGCCGAACTTGAGGCTTCAAAACGGCAGTCCACAAACCAACGGGTGATGTCACGGTGACTACGTCCACTTCTTATATACAGTCTATGGCTCGCCAGTCGTCGCCATGTTGAGAGCCATGCGGAGGCAATAGAAATGCTCCCAATCTCGCATTTAGCACCTTTAACTTATTTCTTTACAGTTTTATATACAAAAGACGTCAATCACCTAATAAACGAAGCAAAAGCACATTCCCAAAGTACCGTAACTTCTTCCACTTTGCAATTCTCTCTTATCCAAAACACCAAACCAGCGATGAATTCATCATTTCAAATGAACTGTTTTCCTCACTGTCATTGCAATAGCGAAATCATATTCAATTAACTAGTTTTATTAATTCCTAGCAGGGATGAATTTGTTTACACTCCTCCGTCACTGTTTACCCAGAGATGAGGGCCCTCCAATATGGCTGCTTCTTTGAAGCGAGCCCTCTGTGTGCAGGGCACGTTGCTGTGAATCATCTGGGAAGCCCTGGTATATCCTCCCGCTCCAATCCTCATTCCTATCACATCTGTATTTTCTACATCGTCTTCTTCTGGAGCAAACGCTGCACAGCTTAGTGGGGGGATTTTCTCCCTAAGCTGATTTATATCAGCTGATAGCCCTGTCATGAAGCTAGGCACTGGAATGAATGGATGAATAGACAGATGAATAAAAGCAATGGAAGGATAGCGGGGGAATGAGGAGCGGTTGTGCTAATATCCATTTGAAAGGTAATACCCGAGGAAGGATTGTTCTGCTTCCTCTCCGTGTCTTAACTGTGGCTTCCTGTTTGATGTGAAGGAAGAACAGTATGGAAAGATAAAAGATAACATTCACAGGGGATGGATGGATGGAGAGAAGGAAAAGATGAAAATGGTTGTCAAAGGTCAGAGATGGAGAGGAAAGGATGAAGATGAGAAATGGTGAAGAGGGTAGCAAAGATTTATGGACGAAAACGGAGAAAAAGGAGCTGAAAGACAGGACAAGGGTTAAAGGAAAGGAAGAGAGGATGGAGATAAGTGGGGAGGGATGGAAGAAGGAGTTGGTACAAAATGAAAAGACATCAGGAAAGGATGAGAAAGAGGGATTGATAGAAAGACTGTTAGGATGGAAGAGAAATTGAGGAGCAGAAGTCATATTCTCTGTTATTATAGAGAGAGAAACGGCTGAATCCAGCTCTTTAATGGGAAACGTGAATGTGTCGTGTAGCTGTCAGCTTTAGTGATGTGATAAATGTACAGTATCATAACCTCATGGCCTCTTCTGCACATTATCCCCTCGTACAAACATCCATCTGCAGGAAGTTAACAGCTGACAGAATATAGATTAAAAATTGGAATGAAAGTCTGGAGTTTGGAAGATTTCCCAATTTCTATCCACGTGGAGAAACATTTGTTCCTCACAGGGACATAAATACCAGAACAAAATTACATCCTTTTACTTTTATTTTGCCACTATAAAATAAAATGAATCCCGCCGTATTAACTATGTTGGATGGTAATTTGCAGCCTAACTGATGTCTCTCATCTTTCTTTCCTCTCTAGCTGATGAAGCTGCTGCTGACTCCACCCAACGTGCCCACAGGCGCCGACGCACACAAAGATAGAGTCCACGGCCAACGTTATAGCAACAGAAGCCTACACCTACGGCCGGTCAGACCTCTTGTCAAGGTGAGGAGCGACTTACTATGAATGACCTGTCGATTAAAGATTGATTTGCTTGGTTTACAGTAAGCGATAGTTTAAACTAGGGCTTTCAATTGATTCAAATATTTAATCAGCATTCATCGCATGATTGTCCGTAGTTAATCGTGATTAACAATCACAAATTAATCACACTTTTTTAAATGTTCAAAATGTACACGCTACATGCGCAACAAGCTATCATGATATGGTTGGTACCAATGGATTCCTTAGATTTTTTAGTTTTATATAATATGTCTTTTTTAAAACTGAGCCCGCTACGACCTTAAAATCGTAAATTGCCATAATGCTTTAAATAAATTAGTAGCGTTAAAACAAATTTGAATTTTCTGAAAGAAAAGTCATAGTATAGTATGTCGAAAAATTAATGAAAAAAGTCATAGTATATTATTTCAAAAACTTTCATTAAAAAAAAGTCATAGTAAAGTATGTCGAAAAATTTTCTGAAAAAAAGTCAGTATAGTATGTCAGAAAATATGAAAAAAGTCATAGTATGGTATGTTGAAAAATTTTCCAAAAATATAAGTCATAGCATAGTAAAAATTTGATTGTAAAAAAAAAAATTGATAGTATGTCAAAAAAAATTCTGAAAAAAAAGTCTTAATTTACTATGTAAAAAAAAAAATCTGAAAAAAAGCCTTGGTGTAGTATGTCAAAAAATCTTCTGAAAAAAGTCATGATGTAGTATGTAAAAAAAAAAAATCTGAAAAAAGTCATAGTATAGTATGTCGAACATTTTTTGAAAAGTCATAGTATAGTATATCAAAAATGTTCTGAAAAAAATTCATAGTATAGTATGTCAAAAAATTTCATGAAAAAAATTCATAGTATACTATGTCGAAAGTTTTTTTTGAAAAAAAGTCATAGTAGTGTCGAAAAATGTTCTGAAAAAAAGTCATAGTATTAAATTAAATTAGTAGCGTTAAAACAAATTTGCGTTAACGCGTTATAACAGCCCGATTTAAAACTCTCCCTTTAACTTCCTCAGTCGTTCTCAGACTGAAGTAGACCTGAAGCAGTCTATTGTGCTGTAACCCCAGACACACATCTCTGTATTCACTGGTTAACGCCTCATACCCTGTGTCTTCTGGAGGCTGGCGAGATAACAAAATTGGATTTTTCCAATCACTTCCCCTCAGAGGTGGCGAGTTAGGGCAGAAGTAATTCACTGTTGCATGCAGGGGCGTGCAATCAGCATCACTGCCGCTGCAGGAGTTGTGCTTCAAGCAGGTATCTGCACTTGTTTTTGTTTTTTTTCCCAGGGTAGAGTCAGAACGGTACATTGAACAGATATCAGCATTTGGTTAGGAATCATGCTTGAAATGACCAATGTTTTCTCTATTGTGCTTATACAAATAATGGCTGCTCCAGAGGTGGGGGCAGAGTGACGTAGTAGGCTGCAAAACCTCCCTATTACCACAATCTTGCGCACATTTAACCAACACTAAACTGTATAGGATGCATATGAATCATAACAGGCTCATGGCTTGCTTTGAAAGGTCCTGACAGATCTGTATAATGTCTTATTTTAACGTTTGTTGGACGTGCTGGAGCTCGGTTAGTTTTTCTCAATAGTGTTTTGTGTGTGTCAGTCTTGTAAAACGTGCAGCAGCTGTCCAGCTGGTACTGTTTTTATTCTTTAAAATGAAAGATCTTATTTCAGACTTAAAAAACTCTTGGAGCCTTCAAGCTTGCAGAGACCTTCAGCTGCTGCCCATGATAGATGTGGTGATGGGGAAGAGAGGACGTTTACAATGGCTACTGCTGTATGACTTAGCAGTAATTGGATAGCTGCTAGCATTGGGCTTCAAGTGGTCATTGATTACAACACCAGTCATTTATCTTTGTACAAGCAGAAAGCATGGTGAGCCTTCACACAGCCCCTCTGCTCTGGCTCAAGCTAGGAGGATACAAAATACCCACAGGATGCAGCGCTGGGATCAGCCAAGCCTGTAGCTATCACACACCCTCCTAACCTCACTGCTGCTAGCTGTGTGTATGTTGGAGCTTCAGTTTTAGAGTAGTGTGGCTTTGCTGTGGCAGATGGCGGGAGTATTGACTGACAGGGCAAGAGGGCAACAGTGAATCATAGTCTCTCTCTCTCTCTGTATGAGAAATATAGAATCAGCCTTTTCATCGCAGCTGCACACTGATTCATCCCTCGCAAAGTCGTAAGCAGAATATACTGATGTGTGGACGGTGTTCAGGGATGCAGGGCAGGAAATTGAAGATACAGTCATGTGTTCATGAGTCTGTTTTTGTATTTTTATGTGGTTAATTTTTCTTGTACCGATTAACGACTGTGTATAGTGCACAACTACAGTGGAGTTTACGGAAAAACAAGTCATAAAAAAGTCATACTGTAGTATGACATCAAAATTTCATAAAAGTCATAGTATAGTATGTCATACAAATGTCACAAAAACTCATAGGAGGCATATAGTGTGCCAACATTTTTTATTAAAAATGTCATTGAATAGTATGTCGAAAAATGTCATGAAAAAAGTCATGGTATACTATTTCGGAAAATTTAATGAAAAAAAAATCAGTGTAGTATGTCGAAAAAATTCTGGAAAAAAAGTCATAGTATAGTATGTCGAAAAATGTCATGAAAAAAAGTCACATTATACTATGTCAACAATATTTCATACAAAAAAGTCATAGTAAAGTATGCGAAAAATTTCATGGAGAAAAAGTCTTTGTATAGTATGTCGAAATATTTTCTGAAAAAAAGTCAAAGTATAGTACTGAATGTCGGAAACCTTTCCGAAAAAAAGTCATAGCATAGTATGTCGAAAAACTTTCTGAAAAAGAATTCTTTATGCGTAGTGCAGTATAAATGGAGTCCATACATTTGCATAAAACAGCATATTTGCCCAAACGTGTTGATAAGAGTATGAAATACTTAACAAATCGCCCTTTAAGGTACATTTTTAACAGATAAAAAATGTTAGATTAATTTGTGATTAATCGCAATTAACTATGGGCAATCATGCCATTAATCGCAATCTGATATTTTCATCGATTGACAGCCCAAGTTAATATGTGACTGCAACAAAACATTTAGCAGATTGTGGGCTAAATGTTTTTACCAGCAAACAGTTTGAGGATTAAGTCTCACTGGTATTCATGTT
>CAKALG010040465.1:0-11888 GCA_916700815.1 Helicolenus hilgendorfi | reverse complement strand
ATAATTAGTGTCTGTGTTGCCATGGTGACAAAGTGCACCGTACAGTGTCCAACGAAGGGAGGGGGGGGGATCGCTATATGGGAGAGGACTTCCCGCAGATTTGTGAGCCATCCCTGTGGAGCGAGCATGAAAAAAATACCTCAGCTCTCCGCAACCCCCGAAACAGCATGTAGCACTTAAGCACGGTATCACTGGCTTCTCAGCAATCCCATCTGAATCCCCTCCGTTTGGGCTCCGGTCTTCACCAGAACAAGCCTCCTAATGGTCCGACTGTGTCCTGGACTCCCCATCGACAACACATTCAAATGAAATATGTCCCCCACGTATCTGTGAGAAGCAGGAGCATCTTGGACAAAAGACATTTGGAGATTTTTTGCTTTGACGGGGGGGACACAATTACATGTTTTTAAGTGTGCCTCTGCAAATTGAAAGCCGCTATCCTTTGGATACTGGATATGATCTACTTTGAGCTTTTATTTGGCGTAATTTATGAGTTTTCATATTTATAAAAAAACACCCGAGTATCATCTTGAATTGCACATCAAAAGCAGCAGGAAGAAAACTAATGAACGACGTTGGAAGCAAACAGCTCGCAGATTGTGGCGATAATCACAATTCATTTTAAAATGATGAGAGGAAAAGACAAATCTAACACATTACCTCTCGTAAATCAGTAAATAATTTTGTTTAATTGGCAAAAAGACTCTCATTTACCAAACAATCTGCCCAAAAACCCTGATGGGGCGAATAAAACATCGCAAGTTATTTTCACATTAAGGCGAGAAGCAAACGCACCAGAGAGCTCAAATGTAGTGCTTGACTTTAAAAGCAATAAAATAATCAAAAACTAATAAATGTACAAACTACAAACGATTTGTTTTTGTCACATTAGTGATATGAAAAACATTTTATTACACGGCTTTGTTGAATACTCGATTCTGATTGGTCAATCACAGCGTTCTACGGTCTGTTATTTCTTTATAGCAGACCGTTGCAATGGGCGCAGTTCTGATCTCGGACTCTGTCGGACCGTATTTAAGTCACATTATTGATTCCTTAAGTTATTAGCCATGTAATAAGTAGGATAATGTACAGCTAGCGGGTCATTGTTGTGATATAAACCCCTTCAGGGCGATGGGCTTCGTATCGGGGTGACGTATTGTGCTTTATTTCACAACAATGACTGGCTCACTGTGCATTATCCCTTACTTATGCAACATATTATTATTGCACACTGCTGTACAGACATATGTCTATACTGGAGCTCTAGCTGCTATAACTCATGATTGTGTAAGTGGTTGGATTATATCACAAATGATCTGATATATACATTGGGGATTGCCAGTACCTTAGACATAGGAGAAGGGCAAAGGTCAAGCTGTTAAGTGTCAGTATAATAACTCAGTCTTTAATGTTTTCAAAGGCTTTCAAGGATAAAGTGAATAAATTAATTTCCGCTCAGTAAGTCAAGTGTTTTATGTTGAAGAAAGGATGCTTTATTTCACAACAAGTAAGCCTTGAATTGTAAACTGAGCTCTGAGGCAGCGGAAATTCCCAACAAGCCTGAAATAAAATTCATAACAATGGAAAAAAAAAAAAAAAAAAAAAAAGCCTGAAGACTCATTAATCACATTTTGCCCGTGAAACACACTCACCTGTGACCTGCACCCCGATGCGGAAGTAGACGTTGCAGTTACTCGGATATCTCTCCACCAGGATGTAGTACCATTGTTCCCAGGCAGGTACAAAAGAGTCTAATTCACAAGGGTTCCAGTCCCTGCAGTCGAGGGCACTTGAGTTATGCACCGGCGGCGCCCGCGCTCTTATCTTCAGCACCACGGGACAACTGTCGCTGCTCTTGTTCTTGGTGCTGCAGTTTACCAGCTGAACCTTCACCTTCGATATATAATTGGGGATGAACACTCTGCACAAGCACACACACACACACACACACAGACACACACAGCAACACAGAGTCACATTTTAGGCTGTAATAATACCAACCTAGGATATACAGTACACTATATCAGACAGCACTGTATATAAAATGTATTCAAGTTCATGTTCATTAGACAAAAAGGTCCAGATAATTATTCCTAGAAATGAACAGCCTGTCTTAGCTGCAGTTTTAATTATCTGAATTACTTTTATGGTAATTTAACACATAATTTGCTGTTTTTAAAGCAGGTAAAAGCCATACTGTACCTCTGCAGTAACTTCATAACTAATATGTCAGTTTCATTTTAATTAATGGTCTTTCGGACATTTTGCCTGTTCTTTAATAACAATACTGAGACTCTGCAAAGAATGGTGCTTTAAATTAAAAAAAAAAAGTATATAATTTTCATACAGTACATACACAAATCAAAAACATCCAACAACTAACTTTGGATTCAAATATACTGTATATATAATATTCAAATAATAAACATTTCATTACTTTTCTCATAATTTTTTTATGCAGAACTCAAATAATATTGACTCTCCTTCCTTTAGGCACCTTCAAAAGTTAATGATTAAACCTTGAAAATTCATATTCCTCCGCTGGAGGAAAATAAAAAGTTGACTTTTCGAGAAGAGGAAGTTAATAAAGATGCTCAGACTGTAAGCACACACTTGGAAATTGCATCTTTTTAAAAAAAATGCAAGATAAGCTCACAGAGAGGAGGGAAAATCATAAGAAGCAGACGAGCAGGAGCAAAATAAAGTGTATTTTTCTCTTGAGATAGTCCGCGATTAGCGACTTAATCTCAAAGCCAACTCATCCTGCCTTTTGGTTTTTTGGAAGCTCGGTTTGAAGACTTACTTATAAAGTGCAGATCTGTTATGGACGGGGATCATTTGGTCGATGAAGTATCCAGGATAAAGCACTGAAATCCCGATGAGCCTCTGGACAATGAGCTGAGGTTGGAACAGATACTGGCATTCTTCAGACAGCCCCTACAGAGATAACACGGCAGAGCAGTGGTTTATTTCAGCGGTTAACGCACCAATATTTCTTAAAAGCTGGTAAGGAGGAGATTAGATATCATTCAGTCTGGCTGAATATTCCTAATGGACTGTGTGTATAAAGCCTGTCAGCCTCTTGGATTAATATCACTCTGTCCTCCCTCCGCCTGCCACACAGCGTAACATGCACCCACTATTTCACTGGTGTTGTTCTGAACCATTAATGCTTGACGTGCATTACTCTGCGAGATGAGCCGAGCAGACAGAACGACTCGGAGCCGGGAAGCCGTGCATCGCTTCTACACACGATCTGCTGTAAAAATTTGTTTTAAAAAAGGGAAGCGGGGGGCGCCTTTTGCACCTGGATCAAAAGGACAGGTGTGAATGCCAAATGAGGCCCTTCATTCCTGTCAGCCGATCACTGACCCCGCCTGCTCCAGCTACAATTACTGTGGCATGTCATTAGTCCGGGAGCTGCCGAGGTGACCCTTTGATTTATTGCACCCTGTCAGTTGGACCTGCACATGTGTCTTGTAGAGCAAGTTGTGTTTTAATTAAAGCTCAACCAATAAGGCCAATGTTTTTACACGATAAGTGCAGACATTTTTTAATGGTAGCTTTAAATTTGACCATTTTCATGCCAAAAAAGATATAGACATTCATTTATTTTCTGCAGAATTTCAGCGTTGGCAGGATGTTAAAGCCTCTAAAACCCCATTTAGGACACAGAGCACTAAAAACCCCCAGTGCAACCCTGACTAATTGCATTACTTTCGCTCTTTCAGTCAGAATGACCCACTGAGACGTTCTAATTTTAGGGAAAACTCTGGGGTATACACTGAGCTCCCACTTTATTAGGTACACCTGGACAATCTAATGCAATACACCGCAATAGTGCTGCAGTAAATGCAACCGGTTCCATTTTCCTGAGCCTATTACAAGCTACAAATTTAGCAACGTATTCAGAACCATCAGGGGAAAAAGCAAGAAATAAATTCACATATATTGTATTGTAATTCATTCCCAATGCTGGTCAGAGTATTCACCGTCAACGGCTCTTCTGCCAACAACACGGAGTCTCTCCTTCACCTCTTGCGCCTCGCAAAGGCTGTCTCTCCCTCGCTGCAACCGACACAACCACTAAGCTTTATGCAAATGAAAGTGCGACGACAACGCCAATATGCAAATTAGTGTATGACGTCATCTGGCGACTTTTAGGGACTTTTGCTACTTTCATTGGAAAAGAGTTGGCAACACTGCACAGGACACATTGCACTTCTTTTCGACAGCTTTGTGCCATCAATCAAACCTTCATTTTCCCGGGAGATCGTGCCTGGACAGTGGAAGACTGAATTGCTTAAAGGGAACCAATCTAAACGCCAATGGTGTCATTATTCTATAGCCATTACATTGTGAAATCAACATTTACTTCATAATGATAAGTTAAAGCAACAATGCTGGTCTATTGCCACTTTAATTGCAGCTTTTACAGACTGTTTTTGTGTTTGCAGTCTTAGCCCCATTAAACTGACAGTAGACAACGCTGACTGGCCAATATCCAGCATTTAATAAAAAGCTAATATATCATGTCAAACCTTCATTTTAATGATCATCATAAACCAGTAAGATCTTTTTAAGTAAGTGAGAGAAAGAATTACCCTCCATTTGTGAATAATTATATTATCATATTAAAGGCGCTATATGTTTCAGAGGATACACATACAGAGAATCTTGACTCTCCAGTCTTGCGAAGGACATTTCAGCAGGTATTTGACAGAGAATACAGTTTATCACTGCTTCCTTGTCCTTATATCCTGTGTGCTCAAGTTCAGTATTTGACTGAGATGGTTATAAATGCAGCGTGCATTCCCCCCTGTTCTGCTTGCATTGCTTTCACCCGTGTTTCCTTTCTGAACTGATAACATCACATCTTGGTTGCTATAAAAATTGCTTCAGAAAGCAGAATGCGGAAAAAGGTGTGTTATTTCCATCTATACGGTGTGTCATTGGAGGCCGGTCACATTTTAGCCAGAGAAGCTTCTATTCTCAGCGTCCCCAAAGCAAACCAATTCTTTTGTACGTCCAATGTTGATAGCAACTTTTGATGATATTTTGGATTGTTGTGTATTCCAAGTGCACTTGTGCCAGCCCGTGGAAACCACAAAGGAAGCACAACTGAACGCCATGCCAGTGAAAAAATAAATTGCCTGAAATGGAAATCAGCAGGTGTTTTTTATGTGGCCAAATAGGAGAACATGATGAGATGAAGAAAAACTCTAAAGAGGCAGAAGCCTCTTTAAGCTCTGCAGCACAAGCAGGAATACTAATCTCAACCTACATTTACATCATTCTTATTAGATTTTCTTTCCACCATGAAGGGGAGGTAAGTAACCGTGAAGAAAATATTTTAGACGTAAATCTCATTTAAGTTATCTTAAATAACACTTTCACATAAATCAGCTTTCGTTTTACCAGTCTCCATTAGTGAGTGATGTATACCAGAACACTGACTCAAGCTTTTCATTTGCTGCTTTAAAACAGACGATGCTTGATGTGATTTTTGCTCTATGCCGGCGGTGTGGCTCTATGGGTGGCAATGGTGATCTGTCTGACTGACATATCTCACATACAATTATTGGATGATTGTAAAAACATTCATGGTCCTCAGGGTGATGAATCCCAATAACTTTGGTTATCTCCTGACTTTTTCTCTAGCGCCACCATGAGGTTGACAGTTTTGGTAATAGGCGAACGTCTCAACAGCTATTAGATGGATTGCCATAAAATTTGGTATGTACATTTATGGCACCTTGAGGATAAATCCTACTGACTATGGTGATTCTCTGACTTTTATCTAACGCCACCAGCAGGTAAAATGTTTCATTTATAGAGTGAAATATCTCAACATCTATCAGATAGATTGGCGTAAAACTTGTGCCTAACGCAACGTATCCTCATACAACGATTCGTATGATATCTTACAAAAAGTTATTCCTCATTTTTCACACGTTTTCCTACGAATGTCCAGCAACACGTGCCAATTTCCATTCGATACATGCATACAGTCTTTTCAAAATAAACTTCCGTCTTCACAGGAAACAACCTGGTTAGGTTTAGAAAAAGATTGTGGTTTGGGTTAAAAGAACTACGCTTGATTAGGTTTAGGCAACAAAGCTACTTAGTTAGGGTTAGGAAACATATGTGGTTTGGGTTAAAAATAAATACGGAAGTGGCGTTACTTGAGTACGGAAGTTCCGTAACAAATAAATGTTTTTTAATCCACCCGACCTCCTCCCTATGCGATGTTTGTTGCTCTTCATACTTCCTGGTTCCGCGAAAGACTCACTCTGGAGTCAATGTTTGGTTTGTCCGTTCTGGGCTACCGTACAAACATGGCGGAGCAACATGTCGGACTCTGTGAAGAGGATCCACCCCTATGTAGATATGAAGGTTCATTCTAAGCTAACAAAAACACAACAATACCTAGTTTCAGGTGATTATACACTAATCAAAACATAGATATGAATATTAGATTTCTGCTAGTAGATCCCCGAAAATGTTTCACACTGTTCCTTTAACTGACTATATGGCTGAACAGACGAACAAAAGAGCGTCATCTACAGAAGACAGTTTTGTCCAGTGTTTGTCTATAAGTGGACCTCTGGGAGATGCAGTGCAGAAACAACATAGTGACCAATATCAGCACCAACTGTACTGCCAAAATCACAACTCAGAGATTCAAATCCAAACATGAAACTATGATGTTTACTGGTGATAAATGTTCAGGCTCACCTTGACTGAGATCTTGCCTTCATCCTTGGGTAAATGTGCAGCTAGGAACCAGTCTCCAGGGAGCGGGCTGGTCACGTTGAATGCTCCCGTTGTACGGTTTGGAAGAGTCCAGGTAAGAGTCACAGCAAAGGATCCTGGGATGACTGTATCCCGAGGGAAGCGGGTGGACAGGGGGTTGATTACTGGAGGAGCCCCAGACCTGAAGTACCTATCAATCACAAAGCCGAAACACAATCCCTGTTAGGCCTAATATTTCCACAGACAACAGAGGCATCTGCCAAACATAAAAGTCATCCATAAGAACAGCTGACATCGTGAGCACAGATGGCATCTTCTATTTAAAATGTGAAAAAATTCAAATCCAAAACATTAATAATCATATCCATTCCTAAATATCTGAATGTGATAACCGAGCCCACGTTAATCACAACATCACAGGGACACAGAAGAGTCACCTGAGATACCGGCTCTCATGACTACTTACCAATATGATAAATATAGACAGGCAAAATTAAAACTTAAATGCAGCTAATGCTTTAACAGCAGTTGGCTCCATATGTCGAGGCTGCCGGTAATAGCTGACAGTGCTCGGGTTGAACCAGCTGCTATAACCCTTTTCCCCCCCGAAGGTAAACTGTATGAGATTCTTATTGTTATCTATTTATACCCTAGGGAAGGAGCAGACTTTGGCTTCTAAGTGTCTAAATTCAACAAAAGAACAACAAAAAGAAAAGGCTTCAAGCTAAACACAAGCAACTCCAGAGAGAGGGAAAAAGATGTTGTGACAACGTCATAAGTCTTACACAGTCACATTGCGGTTCGGGCAGCTGTCTCCGAACGTGCCCCCTTGCTCCTTGAAGGTGATGAGGTTCCATACGGCCATCATGGTGTCGTCAGGCACATTGAAGTGGAACAGTTCCACACTGGCGAAGGAGTTGAAAGCATTCAGCTTACGAGGCGTACGGGTGAAGTATTCAGTCACAAAAAGGCAATCTGTTGGGAACAGAACCAGAGGAAAGATAGTTGTGAGGATAAATACAAGGTACACATGAGATAACTTAATTTAGAAAATTAAAGTGTTGCCTACAGTTGAGTGTACAGCCGTGCTCGCGGCTGTGAGGCTGTACTTAGGCACAGCACTGCTTCGTAAACTTGTAAAGTTATTAGATTAATCATATACATACAGGTACAAACATGAAATTTGACCTCTGCATTAAAGCCTTCCTAAGCATTTAGGCGCAGTGAGCTGCTGTAAAGCGCTCGGGGGAAACTTGGGGTTTAGCGTCTCGCTCAAGGACACTTCGACATGCAGACAGTCGGAGCCGGGGATCAAACCGTCAACCATGTAGTTAAAGGACGACCCGCTCAACCCACTGAGCTACAGCCGCCCCGAGCTTTGAGCTTTGAGTTCACCATGTCTTACTGTGCTAAAACATTTACAATTACAATGCATATGAGCTATTGTTAAGCAGCTATAATGTGTACCATGTATACCATCTGGTGTGCTAGCATGCTAGCATTTGCTTATTTGCATTATACATAAAGTTCAGATGAGGCTGCTGGGAATGCCGTTAGTTTTGCAGGTATTTTGCAGTGGACAACATCCGGGTCTGTAAAGTGAAGCCAATGTGCCTTAAACTTGCATTCTTTCTAACAGCCAGCAGGGGGCGACTCCTCTGGTTGCAAAAATAAGTCTGATTGTATAGAAGTCTATGAGAAAATGAGTATACTTCTCACTTGATTTATTACCTCAGTAAACATTGTAACCATGAGTTTATGGATGGGGATCATCAATGAAGCGTTAGGTTTCACTTTCACTTTGAAACATAGTTTGCGTAGTTTGCGTCTTTGAGTTCTTTAAAAGCGCTATATCAGTTCAATTGATTATTATTATTAGTTATTTTAATCCAAAACACAATGTTTTACAAGAGATTTTGTTGCCTAAATCTAAAGAAGCCTTTTTGTTTGTGTTCAAAACGTAACGTTTCCTTCAGTTTTATATGTTAGAACGTGTTGCTTTTAAGTTTCGCTTTCACTTTTACAACGCAGTAGGCGTAGTAAGCCCCTACTGACACACATCTATGGTGCTTATAGCGACTGATATCGCCTATTTAATGGCCTGATAACATTTGAATCGGGTGCTACTGGTGGCACTAGATAAAAAGTCAGACCACCAAAGTCATTAGAATTCTTCTTCTGGTGACAATTGGTATCTGTACAAAATTTCATGGCAACCCATCCAGTATTTGTGGAGAGATTTCAGTCTGAACCAAAGTGCTGGACCGATCCACCGACAGACAGACCGTGTCTGACAATGAGTTAAGGCTCCTGCTTATAAACAGTGAATCCCGAGTACAAACATTTACCAATTTGTCAGCACTATCATTCTTGTAAACAGAACAGAGGCATAAGCAGTCGCTCCGTCTTAAGTCCATAATAACAAGCTTCTCCTTGAACCCGGCAAACTGTCGAGAGCTAGATCATCTAAATATGCGATCGCAGACATTAACTCCTTTTAAAGCAGCTGAGGGAGATGTATGTATGCAGGCTCACTCGCGTCCTGCATAATGTCAAATCCTTGGATTACATCCACCGAAGGCTCTGCATATAAAAGCAGCAGAAAAAGTGGCAGGTGTAATCTGCCATATTACCTACATGAGCCATCGAGCTGCACCCAGCGGGTGGGCAAAATCTGGGGGAAATGGAGTGTGAGTCAGTTAATTGCTATACTAGAACATGCTGCATCTCTTAGAAAGGTCTTACCATAAATATAAACATAAGTAGATAAGGAAGAAGAAGCAGTATTTCATTGTTGATGTTTCAGTGGAGGAGAATGTTTTCCATTTGCAGCACACTCCCTTTATGTTTATGCATATCAGCCCATTTCTACCATCTGTACCTGGAAAACCTGTGGCGATGTCGTGTTTTTGTTTTGTTTTGGGGGATAATTTATCTCACCTGCAATTTGTACACAAACAGTAAAATCCCCTAAAACTGTTTGGAGGATGCAATGAAAAGCCTGCGCCTCTAAAACAGCATGAGCCCAATTCATGTAAGAGTTGTAGCGACACAGTAAGCGAGCTCGCCGTACTAATGCTGTCATTTGCAGCTGCACGCTTCGCTATTGCTTCTGCTTTTTACCTTGATGATGACACGGAGTAAAGAAAACCAAGTGGCCCAGTCAACACTGACAAGGCGCTGAAGGTGTGGATGCATAAAGGAAGAGGTTTTTTTTCTTGAATGTGCAGTGTGTTTCTAAAAAAAAAGAAGAGAAAAATAGCTCTGCTCTGCTCTTCTCCCCCACACTATTACCAGCCCTCAAAGCTCGCGCTGGCTCTCACCTATGGAAGCAACCTTGAATACTAAAGACGCAGAATAAGGAGGCAGAAACTCAAAGAATGAAGCAATCTTGCTGTCAAGAGCTAAAGCTTAATCCCATACAAAGCTCCCAGCCTTAATTTCACTCTCATCCTAGCCTTTCTCTGGTCCGCTATCTGCGCTATATGTGAGCCTTCTTTGCATTAAGGCTCTTCTTTGCTCTTTTACATTGACACCTTTATGACAGAGGCGGTGAAGGAACTGGTTCCATGTGCATGTAGCACTAGTCCGCAGCAAGCCGACTGTATGTTCTCAAAGAAACTGACAACAGATCACAGCCGACACCACTAAAAGGTAATGTAACCAGGTGATTAGTTGTTGGTCGGACAGATGTGTGAGAGGAAAAAGTCACTAATTTTACACATCTGGATACAAGACTTGTTATGGATGTGATCACACTATTCAGGATGAATTGCACATCACCACATTCTTCAGGCAGCGTAATCCCCAGTTACAAGAAAATCACCATTAATTAGGGCTGTCCTGAATACCATTGTTTGGGCTTCGAAGCTTCGGTGAGAAATATTCGAAGGTATTCGAAGGTATTCGGAGCTTCGCGTTGCAGCAGGCTGACATGTTCATCTGTCTGTCTGTCTCCATCTCCACCGTTTCAGTGCCGCTGCTGCACTACTGTACACACACTCACTTCTACACCCAACAAACAGAAATAATGAATGTTGAATGTGAGTCATGTTGTGGGATTGTTCCTTATTTCATGGGCTATTTTGGGATTGATACGTTATTAGAACATACGAACGAACAACAAAGCATTCAAATACTGATTTGGAGCATTCAGGTCCATTAATACATCAAAAATAAGCTTCCACACACTCTAAATCAGTGGCTGGAGGTCAGGACCCCACAAGGGGGTTGTGAGATGATTAAGGAGCTTAATAGGAATTAAGAAAATCTAATTCCTGCTGCATCAAATTCTGTTTATTTTTCACACTTCATCCAATCGTTGCTTTTGTAGTTTCACCTCTTCAGCATAGAGAAAGGATTCAGGTATTTCAGTGAGGGGAAAATCGCTCTTCAATTGAACTGATCTTAAAGACATTTGAGTAGTAAATAGATTCTGCTTTGTGTTAACCTAAATAGCTGTGTTTTGGTATGTGGAAATGGCTGACAAAGGTCAATGTACCAGAATGTAGCTATTTAATGAAAGCGTTGAGTGTGCAGCAGATTCATTTTGTTATTTTTAAATCACAGGTGTGCAGAAATACTTTTCTTTTTCATGTCGTTTACGTCAATGGACTGTAAATGGTCAATAATCTGAGATAGCATATAATGAAGAAGAAATTGGGAGTGCTGCACTGGGTCAGGAAACTCGATGTTGGAAATGTAAGTAAGAAAAAAACAGGTGTTCTTCAAGGATGGGGCAAGTAGTCAAATAAAAATAAAGAACAGTGCCTGTCCAGATCATCAGGTGACACCCTGATGAAGACTTGTTGACTTGAAACGCGTTGATGGGTGCTATCCATGTCTGAATAAAGGATTTTTAATTCACAATCAGAGTACCTCGGATACCTTACAGCCATCCTGTACCAAAGACTTCCTTTCAAAGTAAGCTTGACAGTCACTGTTCTTTATTTTTATTCTAAAATAGCATTAGTTTAATGAGTCAAATACCATTAATGGTAATCGTCACAACCTTGTGTTTGCCAGATTTCACATTACAATTACGATTCTTCATGTTGTGTATTTTGTGAGGTGCATAAAGCTGGATCCAGCTACACTCGACTGACAGGTTACATGTCAGCATCTTGTGG
>CAKALG010040462.1:0-11868 GCA_916700815.1 Helicolenus hilgendorfi | reverse complement strand
GCCAATAGTTTTAATGGTATCTTCTAATTGTGTGCAGATATCAGCAAGTACAAGCGTAGTTTTCATAAAGCTGTTGTGTAAAATCCCTGCATTGAACATGACATGACTTATTAATTTATTTATAGTTTATTAGGGACAGATACTCTCCTGTTTTTTAGTAGGAGTTAGTATTTGTCTTTTGTTTCCTTTCCTTTAAGTAGGTAAGTTTAGGTTGTTGAGCTGTGTTTTGTTTATTATTTAGCTATATCCTACCCTGAAGATGAGTAAATAAACTTTAAAGGGCTGCAAGTTCCTCGTTGCTGGTTGTCTTTGGGAGCTTGGGAGAGGGGAGCCTCATTATTCATGTTGCGCCAGGGTTTCCCCTAGGCCGGGTCGTAACACATGGTGGATATACCGGCACTGAGGATTACGTGACGTGAATGACAGAATCAGGAGGGAACGAGTCTTCAGAGACCTCCTCACCTACAAGCACCTCGATCTCTGTGACAGAAAAACTCCTTTTCTTGGTCTTCCTCTCAGTAGTCGCCGTGATTCACCGTAAAGATCCACTGATCAACAGGCTAATTACTATGCAGAAACATTCATGAGGGGCTTTGCTTTGACCATATATGGTTGAATGTGGGCGTGTCGAGGGCAGAATATGAGGCTGATCCACATGCGCACATTTCCAGGTGTACTGTGATTTATAAAGGGAACAGGTGTGCGTACGAACAGTTTTATAAGTCCGATTTTTTTTTTTGCCGCACACCATTTTCAACAACTGTTTACGGCCCTATAGAAACAACTGTTTACGGCCCTCTAAAAACAGCTGTTTACGGCGCTCTAGAAACAGCTGTTTACGGCACTCTAGAAACAGCTGTTTGCGGCACTCTAGAAACAACTGTTTACGGCACTCTAGAAACAGCTGTTTACGGCACTCTAGAAACAGCTATTTACGGCATTCTAGAAACAGCTGTTTACGGCACTCTAGAAACAGCTGTTTACGGCATTCTAGAAACAGCTGTTTACGGCACTCTAGAAACAGCTGTTTACGGCATTCTAGAAACAGCTGTTTACGGCACTCTAGAAACAGCTGTTTACGGCATTCTAGAAACAGCTGTTTACGGCACTCTAGAAACAGCTGTTTACGGCACTCTAGAAACAACTGTTTACGGCCCTCTAAAAACAGCTGTTTACGGCACTCTAGAAACAACTGTTTACGGCACTCTAGAAACAGCTGTTTACGGCACTCTAGAAACAGCTGTTTACGGCATTCTAGAAACAGATGTTTACGGCACTCTAGAAACAGCTGTTTACGGCCCTCTAGAAACAGCTGTTTACGGCACTCTAGAAACAGCTGTTTAAGGCACGCTAGAAACAGCTGTTTACGGCACTCTAGAAACAGCTGTTTAAGGCACGCTAGAAACAGCTGTTTACAGCACGCTAGAAACAGCTGCTTACAGCACTCTAGAAACAACTGTTGACGGCACACTAAAAACAACTGTTTACAGCACACTAAAATCAATTGCTTACAGCACTCTAGAAACAACTGTTGACGGCACACTAAAAACAACTGTTTACAGCACACTAAAATCAACTGCTTACAGCACTCTAGAAACAGCTGTTTACGGCACTATAAACAGCTGTTTATAGTTTTTACAACCACGAAAAGCAAGTAGGCTAAGAAACCGAACTATGAAACCATGTTCTGGCTATCGCCACACTCTTCATGCAATAAACCATGCTGTCCATAGTTCTAAACAATGTTGCTGATAAATAATACACTTGATAGGTAAATGTCAATTTACGTACTTTTGCGATGTGTTCATCACACGTGTTCATATGATGATGATGATGATGAAAATATGAGTTATGGGTCAGCCCTATTTCTTATTAATTTTTAAAAAATATTTCAGAGATTCCTCCACGTACCACTACAAAGTGCTCACGTACCACCAGTGGTACCACCACAGTTTAAGAACCACTGTATTGGGAGATTGAAAACAGGTTCATAAAGGATGGCTGAATTAGATCCCATTACAATATACAGGTGCATATTGTTTACAGTCAACGCTGAGAAATTGTGCTGTTTTGACTCTTCATTCTGACTTGCAGATTGAACGTGGAGATTTCAGGTGGAACAGTCACCCTCACAGCAGAAGTCAGAAGGGGAAGATGTGTTTAGAAAGAGAGAACATAGATCTTTACAGATAATTTACATAAAAAATGTCCTGGAGTCCTTCACTGTTGACTCAGTATGATGTCATGAACCTGACTGAGGTCAAGTCAGTACTTCACCTCAGTCCGGTTCGAACCATCTTGCTATGAGGTGACGGTGTTAACCACTGCACAACCGTCCTCAAAAATAAAAAACCTAATAATTTCTATTTTAATAATTTATTGTATGATACTATATGAGAAACTGAATGAATACATGAAAGAAAATGAATAAAAGAAACTTGTGTGATAGAAATGTATTAGACATGAAGGAACGAATGATGTGTGCATTGTCATGGTTTGTTATTTTGAGAGATATAAAAAATAATGTTCCTGACTTTCATTGTAAATAGTCTCGACCTGGGTAACACACATTGTTTTGATTCTTCTCCGGTGGCGTTATTATACATGTTTCTATATGACGCGGGACACACTGTATAGCGCTGAGCAAATGTAATGTTACTTTAAGTTTTGTATGTGGATACACGCTGTACTCGGGATGACATTCGGCAGTGTAATAATATAATATTGTAGCAAGCGACGGGATAGTGAGCTTTATCGGGCGTGCGTTTTGCCGGTGTAACAGTTAATAGGGTCCTCTGTCGGTACCCTACACAGTGTGTACATAAGGCACTACTAATACATTTGTCTCGTAGATTTCAAGAGCTCACACTCAACACTGCGCTACATTGGGTCCTCAGCAACACACTCGCCACGTGTGAAGTTGATTGGATGAACATTTGTCGAGAAAATCGATGGACAGACGGAGACTATTTTAGTCAGGCGGCCAACTCCGGTTCTGAGAAGTGAAAGCCAATGCTGAAGTGCCTTACACTTGCATTCTCTCTTATAGCCAGCAGGGGGCGACTCCTCTGGTTGCTAAAAGAAGTCTGATTGTATAGAAGTCTATGAGAAAATGAGCCTACTTCTCACTTGATTTATTACCTCAGTAAACATTGTAAACATGAATTTATAGTCTCAGTTGCTGGTTTCAAGTCTTCTTCAATACAGCATGATGTTCATTTAGTAAATGATGGTCCCATTTAGAGTCAAATAGACCATAAAGCAGGGAATGCTTTAGGGCATGGCTACCTCGTGATTGACAGGTTGCTACCACGGCGTTGTCCAGTCTGGGAGTTGTTTAATCAAAACAAATAAACAAACAAATTTGTCTGCTGTCCCTTTGTTTTTACCAGAGAACTCCAATCTGCAAGTCAGAATAAGGAGTCAAAAACTCTGTTAAATGGCTCAAGCACTCTGGCTGTCTTTTGAATGTCAAGTTAACAAAAAACAACTGATAGAATAAACAGATTAGCAACTGCCACACCTGTCAGACAGGACAGTATGAACAGATTTGATAATAGTAATCTTAATAGGCCTGGGGTTTGACCACGGTTGGCACATCCTTCGGGTCTGGCTGTCTGGTACTGAGTCTCTTGTGACTGAAAAGCCCTATGCGAGAGTGGCAGTCTCGATCACAGAGGTTGCATCAAATGGCTCCTCTGGTACTTCTTCTATTGCTGTGGGTCGGTGAGTAGTTCCACACCGTAGTTTACAGCTCTGTGTTGAAAACTTTATTCTGCACTTTTTTACCTGGTTGTTAAACTGATTCGGACTTTAGCCATATTGAAAATGTTACGGATATGATACTAGATCTGACATAGTAAGGATTCTGACTGCAGCTCACTGTTTGAAGCCAGGAAGGTAAGAAAGGCAGAGTTACAGGCCTACTTAAACTCCCACTCTACACAAAGAATGAGTTTTGCTTACTATTGCAGTACTTCACCTTCACTGTGCACAATGATGTATGAGCAGAGTTTGATGCAAAGAGGATGTTATTAAATTTGTCTGCTGAAGAAAACGTTTGTGCTCACGTAAAATCTCAGTTTAAAACATGTATGTACAAAATAATTTAAAACCTTTACAACCAAAGCGCCCCCCGGTGCTGCAGGCAACCCATGACGCAGTTACAAAATATCACTATTTCATAATAGTATATTTATAGAAGATATGATTGTTATACTATTTTGAAAACATGAGGTCTTCAGCTTTCAGAATCCTTAAACCAATTGTATGTTGTGTAGACTATGTCTTATTACGAAGTATTTTAACAATGAAGTTGTATAGAAATAAACTTTGTAAATGTAAGAACAAAAGATCCGGAACAATTTTCTTGACAGTCTACAATATCATGCCGGGTATCGCTGACTATTGATCAATATTTACTATGCTTATTACTATTTCAGTGTTTTGGGGGATATTTATGTTATTTGTAACATGTTTATATGGATATAAATATTTTTTTTTGTAGTAAAACTCCCAGTAAACAGTCAACATGTAAACAGTAAACATGCTGAAAACATAGTCTGCCTTAGTAAATCTTTATAAATTGTATCATACATGTTGTATTTTAGTGTATTTTCATCAAATGTATAGTTAAAGTTGTATTCAAAGAGTAGGATAAGACATTTGATTGCATCATTGTCTATGGGATCTTGGTTTGAATGGTGATATTGCCTTTGAAATGTATCTAATTTTATATTAAGCCAGGATGATTTTCATTCATTGCATCTCCATTTTCTCTGGAATGGTAATATAGTTTACAAAGGATTCATATTTCTTAGCTTCTAACCTTTCAAAGGAGACCAGATATGCATATAAGCCTTATGGTTGAGGAGTTATTCCTCATTCATTCATTTTTCGGGGGAATATGGGCTAAAGATTCTAGGTTCTGATACTTTCAATGAGTAGGAGGGATTTTAAGATTTTTTACTAGGTAATGATTTGTGGGAAAAAATGTATCTGACATTATCATTCGAAGCAAATATTTGTATATGTCTTAAAAATATTGGCAGGGGTTATTTAAGAATGGCTGTCATTAATTGAACTCTTGAAGTTACAATATTTACTGACCTGCAAGTAAATACTATAGTGTGTACTATAGGTTAAGCAATGAAAATACTACAATTTGTAACATGGTGCAGTGTTGAACCAATCAAATCATCTGAAATGTAATGGTATTCCATTTGTTTTAAAAGGACCAAGCGTCTGGCCATAAAATGTTTTAACCTGGGCCTGGGTAAAAGAGGGATATTGTTGTTGTCTTTCAGGCATGGCAAAAATGCAAAACAAAGGTTTATGGCGTATGAAAAGCTCACTTTTTGATGTAAATGTTTGATATATTTTTTCCCCAACAAACATCTCACATGGAGGGCTGAAACTTAAATACAAAACTGTGAGCAGAAGTAAAAGACTTACCTCTCCTCTCAAACAAAACTCATAAACATCCAATTTTCCTGCCACCTTCCCCACTAATTTATAAGGTAGTAATTTCATTGATTGCTAATATAGAGCAGCTATAATCAATGTTAATATGTGAACAAGAAAACAGCCAATACAACTGAGAAGTGTCTGGCACTGTTCAGTCAGAGGTCACCTCACACCTCCAAGTGATCTGGAACTCAGCTGCCAGGATATTAATCGGCATTAATTATATGTATATACATATATATACACACACAGTATAATGATCAGAATGTTTTCATTTAGTAGCAAATAGTCCATTTTAATTACATTATTAGCTTTACTACATTTACCATAAAAGGACGATTTCTGGATGCTTATTAGACTTATTTTTGTATCAAGTGACATAATTAGTTGAAAAATAAGCCTATCCTTGAAAATTAGACATATAAAGTCCTCACATCCGGAGTGACTAATAAGAACGTTCTCTTGCATTCAACACTCGAGGCGAGGAAAGGAATCAAGGAGGTCGAAACTGGGAAATGATTAAGGCCTCTGGTGTTTGTCCACTGCCCTTTTTATGATTGTCAGACTTGTCATTTCTACCATTATATTACATCTTATATTATATCTCCTTCAGCTTTACTCAGTAGCAGCACAGTTGTGGTCATATGGACGTGAATGGTTTTATATTCGTTATAAACTGACCGAGCCCCGGTCCACAACATGTTTCATCTTGAGCCTGGGTAAAACAGGGATATTATTGTTATAAAACTGTGAGGAAAAGACTCTCCACTGCTCTCTTCCCCTCCTAAAAAAGATGACAAGAAAGAAAGACAAAACCATCCCCTTTTCCTGTCCCTTCTCCATTAATAATAAGGTAGTAATTTGATTAATTGGTAATACGAAGCAGCTATAATAAATGTTATTATAAGAAGAAGCTGCCCCACATGGCCAAAAACAATCAGTTACTACAGGTTTAAATGGAGTATTAAATTGTGCAGAAATCTGTTCATGTACTTTTTCTGTGACACTGAAAGAAAACAATAACCTGCAATAATTGTGAGTCATCTTCATTTTATTTAAACTGACACAAGCTTGTTAAAAAGTCATGTTCATCACAGTTATCAGTATTTTGAAAAGAATAGCAGACTATTGTATTTGGCGTCTTGTAGTTTTTCAATACAATCACTGTATAATAGTATGCAAAATCTGTTACGTTTACATATGGGGAAATTTGTAAAATCTATAGATATATTTTTTTTTTCTAGAACAACAGTTTGACAGTAACAATGTGTAATTTGTAACTCAGATACTATAAAACCAGTCTTAGAATCACAATTATTGTTTGTCTTAAAGGGCTTTACAAATAACAGTCAAATATTAAATCAATTGTAAATGCTTCAATTGCAAATTTAGATTAACTCAACAATTTTCTTAATGCAGGAGAAATTCCTGTTACATGACAGGACATTTCACAGTATAACACACCCTTATCATCCCACTCAGGGCCAGGCAATACCGGTAGTTCTTACAATCCAATTCCTGTATTCACAGACGTCCATGAATCCAGCTGGTGCAACACAGGCATGTGTAGCATTAGCGGTGAATACATGGACACCGTAAATCATGCCATTGAACACCACTCCTCCACCAGAGTCACCCTGTGAGAGAGATGTATATATTTATGTATGTATTGAAATACTAATTTTTTGCTAAAGTGGTAACATGTGTAATGACTTATAGAAAAGATATAAAGTTAGAAGCCATGCCCACTCACTGAACTTGTATCCACTCCAGGACTTTGGTAACATTGCCAGTGTTGATACAGTCTGTGCGCGTAGAATCCTGGGTAGTTCCTCTGCAAACAGTTCCTGAGCGGCTGACAGTCGACAACCGTGATGTTTACACATTGGAGAACAGTTGCTCTACCAGGTACTAAATGAAAATAGAAAAAAGTGTTTCTTTACTAGAAAATTAAGAAGCGTCATCGTTATCTACTTAACTTCTACACAGAAAATGATTCTTCAAAGATTTTTTAAGAATCAAACATCATCTTTAAATTGTTTTATTTATCTAATTATTAAAATCAGATAAGTTTGTTAATTGGTTCAAAAAGAGTGTTGTGAAAACGGAGTACGATGATCTATGTTTCATTTTGTATATACAGAAATATAATTAAGAAGCTGCAAACGCTGAAGACTAAATTAATATGTATTTAATGTAAATATGTGTTAGCAGTGTTACCAAACGAACAGTAACTGTGATAATTGTTATTGTAACTTAATCAAGATTTTCTCACCTCTTTCATTATTGGGGCCCATATTTATGGATGCATAACCTGCAACCTCAACACTGTCACCTCTGAAATACAAGACAAAGAACAAAAAGAAACAGTTTTCCTCAGAGTTCCTGAAGAGTTGAGCTTTCAGACTTATTAAAGGAGGAAGATCACAACTCACATATTGGGAGGATGAGTACAGTTAGGAAGTTGAACAGGTTGAATCTGAGTACGTTTAGGTAGCTGCAGCAGCATGATGTCATGGGGCCTGGTTTGGTTGTCGGTATAGATGTGATGTACTGTAATTTGCATTGGTACCGCATTTGCCGGATTTGGATGCCCCCCTAAATATGCTGTCATAGTCCTACAAATAAGTAAAGGTAAAAGAGGAACATCACTCAATTACTGTAAACACACCATATGTTTATATTATAGGTCAGTAATTACTGAACATGAACATGAGTAATCCTATCTTCATATTGGGAATGCTGTAGTTTTTCATAAGATCATTACTGATGGCTGCATCAAGACACTAAGAGTGAGAAATATGTTGTCACTTTCTCACCATCCTGGCGGTACCCAGCAGTGTCCTGCAGTCAGAATCCACTGGTCACTGATCAGAGAGCCACCACAGAGGGTCTCATGGGTACTATTACGTCGTACCAACTTCACATGGTACAGACGCTCAGTTGGTCCACAATCTCGACCTCCGATGATTCTCTTCTGCAGATCCACCACTGTGCTCGCTGTGACACCTGAAACAGAAAGTCCTCCACCAGGTGACTGTGAGTTAGAACAGTGGTTGTTGTAGAGAACAACTCATCCACTCTCCAGAAAGTTATTAATATACATGTTGAACTGTGATAAAAGTTGTCTGATTGTTCCAACGGAAGCCCAGCATCACAGTTTTATTTTTTTTTTGCAATAGGTAACACACATACACACTGAGTTCACTTTTTCAAAACTGTTCAGTTCTCTTTACTGACATGAAACTCAGCACAGCTACCTAAAACAACACTAACAGCAGGAAGCATTAGATATACTGTATGTATCACTATTGTCTATGAAGTGTCTATTATATAATTAGTATAAACCACGATTCCATTACAACAAAAAGAAGAGCTTCTTTATTTTCTTTACTGCATGCATTCCTCTATGGGGTTGAGGAATGGAGAGGAAGGTAAATGGTTTCAATATGAAGCTGTGTGTTTGTGTAAGAGGAAAGGCATGTTTACAAGGTCACCAGAAAGTGAGATTAATCTGACATAAATTGACTGTTACTGTTATTGCCTGTTAAGAACCATTCAGAACAATACCTAACAATATCTCTATGTCTGAGTGCTGCCACTTCCTCCCTGCTGAGTCCCTCCATTTTCACAGTGTCATCTCCAGCCTAGCTTTTTTTTTCAATTCAATACAACTTAAATAATCCACGAAAGCAATATGATTTTGGGCAAGTAAAAACAGACAGAAATCCGACATATGCACAGACAGACATGTACAAGCAAAGGAGCTGTTTTGCCTATGTTAGGCTGATGGTGCAACTGTTTAAAAATACTAATATATAATAAATCTAATAATAATGAGTCATAACAAAATAACTATAAAAAATAAATGAATTAAGAAATTGTCCACATGGCACATTTTTTAAACACATTTAAGTATTTCATGTTTTTCATTTGCCAAGCTCCAGATAGAGCACATAAATGTCCTTTAGTTCCTTGTTTACCAGAGGGATGGCTTCTGGAATAAACACAGTTTGAGTTTGCCTGGAGGGCCTGACGTCTCTGTGTTCTTAATGTCATCCAACATCTGCTGTCTCAACCCTGGACAGTGTTGCCAGATCTCACGAGAGAAACAAGCAACCAGGTCTATAGAAACAAGCCCAAAATAAGCAAACAAGCACAAAAAAAAACGCAACCCGTGATTACCAATATTTGTAAGTGACTTGGAAACTGCCCTTGGATCTGCTCCTCATCGCTAAGAGCTGCATCATACCTCCTATTTTAACTGGCTTCTCTAGAAAAGAAACAGGCGAGAGCCATCATGAAAACAGACACTTCTCAGGTGTATTGACTGTTTTCTGTCATTGTTCAGTCAAAGGCCACCTCACACCTCCAAGTGATCTGGAACTCAGCTGCCAGGATATTAATGGGCATCAGAAGAAGACATCAAGTCACACTGGCTTCCTTTACATTTTAAAATTGATTTGAAAATGTTATTGCTTATATATTTAACACACTCTTATCACCCTACGAAAGGTGTAATAGAGTGCTATGGGAATTAGCCCTAAAACCCAAAACTGAGTTAGCATTTTAACACTTCCTTTCCGCTCATCTGGAAGTTATTTTTTTTTAATGGGTTTTAGATGCCTGAAATAAGGTCTGTGGTTATCACAAGCTGAAGAGATTTTAACGTTTTGTTCTACGATATAAAATATGTCAATAAATATCCCTATTGTCCCTTTATGTGGCTTCAAAAAGGCGATTGTTAACAAGTGGCTAAATGAGACTACTAAACTTCATCACGCTGACTCGTCCTCCTTTACAGCCTCGTTGTTTATACTTGCGTTCATGCAACCGTGGTGTAGTTTGTTTATAGCCTAACGTTCGCTTTTGACTCCTGGCGATTGCATTTACACTTCAAAAATCATAGAAGTGGTGTTAATTTGTGAAGATTATCTTGTTGAACAAAACGTGTAAGTATCATAAACGTTTGTTTGCCACAGAGCTGATTTTCTGCAATAATAAACCCAATAGAGCAATCACATTGGCTTTTTGTGGAGGAAACCAGGGCAATGCTAACTTCCTGGTTGGCCTACCAAAATACGTCATCCCTGGAGCACTCTACAGCACTTCTGATGGATTAACTCAACTCAAAATACATTATTTACATAAAAACTATGTCAAAGCACATAGATTGGTTAAAGTAAGCAGCAACAGGTGACTACTTACCGGCCCACAGCAAAAGGAGAAGACCCGTCATGACACCCATCTCGTTCAATGACTGCCCTCCTAGTGGAACGGTGGTGCCTTTTTAAATCTTTTCTCGCTGTTCTGTTGGCCTTCGAGCCACCAATCACCTCATGAAGGTTTATCAACACAACCCCATTGGCTACATAGGTCTGCACGTATGCAAAGTTTTGATCACTTATCAAGTATCAAGGAAAATGACTGATATACACAGAGAAGAGAAAGCTGTCACTTCAGCAACGTTCTAATCATCGAGATGATTAGACCAACATGAAACAGACATCATTGTGAATTCAAGTAGACGAACACAGATATTATATAAGTTCACGATCAAAACATTTGTAAAAGTTGGCTTTAAGTTAATATTTTGATCCAAGGAAATTAATTAATATTTTTTTCTTTAATTGCTAACAAGTGTTTATCTATACTTCAGATACTTTTCCTAAACTCTTAACACAGCAGCACACCTACATCACACAATAAGCCAAATAGTTAAATCAAAACCACATTTTGTTCATGAAAAACCAACTCTACATTTGATGCAAATGCAAAAAAACATTTTCTACATGCACTAACTCATCAAAAGACGGCGAAACCGACTCAATAGACTTTTTTTTTTTCTTTACAATTGCTTACACGCGTTTACCTAAACTTAAGATACTTTTTCTAAACTCTTAATACACCAACACACACCTATCACCACAACCCCATTGGCACACCTCCATCACACAGTTAGCCAAATAGTAATAATAACAATAGCTATAATTATTTAATATAATTAACTATTTTTATTTCGTGGTTCACAATTACGTGGATTACACACAAATTGATTTCTTGGGAGGTTGACAAAAAGCTGCGGTCAAGTCGGACAGTTTCCAGCCGTTTCCAGCAGCCTTCAAAGAATTTACAGGAAGTCACAGGACAAGTGACATTCTGTTAGATAATACAAGGTACGGTTGTTAACAGATGAAACCTTCATTGCACAACATGAGACTAATATCCCACAATCTAGCGTGAAATATTACACTTAAACAGAAAGTTCGGACTGTCTACAACATGTGGTGTTTGCTGTCAAAAACTAAGAACCAATCAGCTCTTTGATTGGGCGACAACCAGGCGTTTCTCATAATGCCCCCGGTCTTGCAGTCGGTAGAGAGCAACTGCAGCGTCTGGCTC
>CAKALG010040459.1:8865-19540 GCA_916700815.1 Helicolenus hilgendorfi | reverse complement strand
TCTTTTTTTCATCTTTCTCTCCTCCTTCTCCTCTTCTATAGCCCCCACTCCCACTCTCCTCAGTCCTCCTCGACCTCCACCCCGAAGCGAGGGTCTTGCAGAGGAGGGAAGTTAGAAATGAGGCCGGGGGTTTTCATACCATTCCTCCTTTTTTTCATGCCTCCACCGTCTCCTACAAGAGAGAGAGAGTTTTGCAAAGAGAGAAAGCTTTAATACCGTCCATTTTGAGGTTTATCAGAACCTGCACAATAGCCCTCGGCTTGTTAAGTCCATTCTCCCCCCCCCCAAAAAAAGAAACCCTAAAGCAGTGAGTAGCATGTTGCAGCTTTCCTGGCTGGAAGGGAGTCTATTGTGTTGTAAAAAAGAGAAAAAGACTCACAAAACCTGTGAAACAGAATAAGAAAATGGTGTGAATGAGCAGCTCTCCCACCATTCAGTTTCCTCTTCATGCAGGCAAGACAAAGAAATGTTTTTATGTGTCACAATAAGAAAGGAGTAAAGAGAAATCTTGCGCTTTTTGTTTCCTCAGAATTTGGATAGAGGAGGAGGAGGAGAGAAAACAAATGAAATGTTTTTTTCTCTCTCTTGTTCTTTGTGAATTTAACTGTTGCTCCCACCTCTCTCTCTCTCTCATCTCTTTTCTCTTCAGCCGTTTCTCTGTTTCTTTCAGATGTCTTCCTGTCCCTTTAACATCTATTTTCCCCCTCTGTCTATTCAAATTGCCTCTTTCCCATTTTCTTCATCGTTCTGCTCCTTTCTCATGGTGAATGGTTTGTGTACCTGTAGCTATTAGTCGTACTCCTACGACATTATGAGATTTCTTTAACAGAAATGCTGTTCAATAAAAGAAAGCCACATTAATATATATATAAAAATATGATTTTTCGTAGTGAAATGAAGTGCATTAAGAGCATCAAACCTCAGGAGTCCCTTTTATCAGACGTTAATTTGTCTGCATGAATACTTTACCTTCTGGAAAGCATTAGTGTTCCAGGCTTTTCAATGTGGTTTTCTTACCTTCCTTTTATTTCCTTTTCCCGAGGTTGCACTCCTTTCACTCCTTATAGAGTCTGACGCAAATGTGTTTTTTGATATCTGAAAGTAAAACATACTAAATAAGAATTTATAAGCCAGTGTTCCCTTTTCGCAGAAAAAAACACTCCTCTCAGTAATTTAATATACCAAGGCCGAATATTTTACACGTACTGTAAGCGATGAAAGTAACATTGTAGTACTAATAATTGAATAGTATTCATAAATAAAAACACTAATACAGCGAAAATATGCTACACTAGAATTAAAGATCTTTGATGAGATGTTTGCTTTGGACCTACAGTAAGTATACCGAAATAAGGCTCACCCTATAGAATATTTACTTCATCAAATTTCTATTTGCAGATCTGTCAGCATGTAAAGCAATACAGATTTGATTATTGACACTGAAGCAGTAGAATGGAGACTTGAGACTTGACCTCAGTGACGACTTAAAGACTAGAACTTCACTTCAGACTTAAAAACAAAAACCTCTAAAGTTTGGTAAGATCTTGAGAAATGAATAAGATGATGCCAAGCAGATTGTGCCTATAGCCACACACCCTGAATAATATAGAAAACACTACTAACAAAGCTTTGAAAACAACACAAAACAATGTTCTTATTAAAACTTGAGACTAGACTTGGACCAGGCAGCAACCTCCAGGTCTGAAAAGTGAAGCCGATGCTGAAGTGCCTTAAACTGTCATTCTTTCTAACAGCCAGCAGGGGGCGACTCCTCTGGTTGCAAAAATAAGTCTGATTGTATAGAAGTCTCTGAGAAAATGAGCCTACTTCTCTCTTGATTTATTACCTCAGTAAACATTGTAAACATGAGTTTATGGTCTCAATCACTAGTTTCAAGTCTTCTTCAATACAGCATGATGTTCATTTAGTAAATAATGGTCCCATTTAGAGTCAAATAGACCATAAAGCAGGGTATACTTTAGGGTGTTGATACGTTGTGATTGACATGTTGCTACCACGGCGTTGTCCGGTCTTGGAGTTGTCCGTGTTTTCGTCTTACAACTTTAACCCTTTCGAATACTCTTTTTTTCCACACAAATTAAAAAAGGGAAAACCTGATCAAAATAGCCAATAGACTCCTTTCCCATTGCCAGTAGACACGTATATTTTTCGGTGATTTTTTTTCATATTTGACGTCACGGACGCTCCGGACGGCACCGGAAGCAGGGTTAGTAAACTGGGAAAATGCTACGGTGGTTACTTCTTTTTATATCTGATACATATTCAGTCTCTCTTTCAAACTAACAAAGACGGTTTTCATGATCTTTATTTCGTTTCTGTCGAGTTTGAACGAAGTGTGTTTCGATGATCAGCGAGGTAAAGTTGTCTGACCGGAGTCTGGGGGCTTTGAGGAGAGCATATTAATTGTATGTTTTGCACGTTAAGAAATTTTGATAATTGTCCAAATCCCTGTCGATTTTATTTATTTTAAATTCACTTCAACGCACATCTCCTAGCATTACACTGGAGTCTGGAGTCGATAAATACCCGTCATTACTGCAGAGTCATTTGTCCCAGGAATAAAAATCCATTGTAACCTTTCCCGCTGAAGACAAAAGCCAGATGTTAGTGGGTGTTAGTGGGTTTATTTTGTCCAGTGGGAAAGGGACTTTAGAGTGTTTTCAGTTCATGAAAGTTAATTGTAGTATTTTGGTGCCTTAAAATTGTCTTATTCAGCGTTCGGTTGTACTCAGCTCCACTTCTGGTTGTAAACCGCTCAGAATTCCAATGTACTTAGGTGCAAATGGCAAATAAAACTCTTGAATCTTGAAAAAAAACAAAAAAAGAGGTCTACGGGCAAAAATCAAGATGGCATTGGCCAAAATACCGAACTCAGGGATTCAAACCAAAGTCCAAAGACTACGTGTACTTCTCATATACAGTATGTCTTCAGATCTTCACTAAACTGAAAGTAATTAAGAAATTGGTCACATGATAACACACCTCAGATGCAGATCTGTGTTTGTATCTAAAAGGATTATCATCTGTCTGTCATATATCACAATGTCTGATCATCTGACCAGTGTTTGGCCAGAGGTCATTCAGCCGACTGCCTGCAGTCACACTGTCATTAGCTCGGGGCGTATTGCCAGTCTGGCACGCCGACAGGCTGATTGGCAAGTAAACTGGGACCAACACACCCACACACACACACACACACACACACACACTCAGGCATGTTTAGATTTTGGCAGAGGCTGACAGAGTTCTGGTGGGCAACCTTCATGAGCTCAAAGGCTACAGGACGACTATCAAAGGCCGACGAGGAGCTTTAAGATCGGCTCAGTTTCTTTTAGAAAACGCCGCGGACATGTGGGCCTGTGATTTCCTTCACAAAGTCCTCTCCAACAGTTTCTTTTCCCTCTTTATCTTCTTTTTCATCCCAACAACAAAACACCACCACCACCTAGCTGTTTGTGGAGTCTGTGTGTGTGTGTGTTTGTGTGTGTGTGTGTGTGTGTGTGTGTGTGTGTGTGTGTGTGTGTGTGTGTGTGTGTGTGTGTGTGTGTGTGTGTTTGTTTGTACAAAGAGGATGAATGTAATCGCCTTTTGCTGTTCTAAAGGGAGTCGGTATAAAACACCAGATTGACAGATGTTAGCTGGATTATCTTTTGTGGCGCTTTGAACACAATCCAACACAATTTCATATGTGTGTGTTTTTGTTTGTGTTTGTGCGTGTGACAGGTGCCAAGGAGATTGATATTGCAGCGACTCTGGAGCACCTGCGGGACCAGAGGCCGGGAATGGTTCAGACCAAGGTAACACACACACACACACACACACACACACACACACACAGACACACACACACACACACCTGGATCTGTTTGTTCATGTGGAAAGCTGTTCTGTAGCAGGGAGGCCAATAGATGATACACTGCAAAAACACAACCTATTTTAATAAACTACAATTTCATTTTAAAGATCCTGCTGAGTGTGGTGCATTCATTTATACACATTCACAGTACTCTGTGATCTGATTGGCTGGCCAGGGACGATCATCTCGCCGATCGCCACGCCTGTATTCAAGGACGGTCATTGCCACGTAATGCTTCCGCTGTTGTCTCGCAGGATTTTTATTTTTTCTCTTTTTCCATTCCAAAAACGACACAGTTTTTTGTTTTTCCAATTCTGTTTTGAAACGGGAAAAAACGTTTAACCGTTAACCGACATTAAGCATTTTAACCAATTAACGCTATCGGTAAGAACGGTTAAAAGAAAATTTTAATAATTAATTCAAAAGCTGGGCGGCTCAGAGGAGCGGCTCGTCTCTTTAAGGTTAAAAGCTGGTCCACCTTAACAGCCCACCTTAAGAGGCGAAGCCGGCGTTGCAGGATACAGGAAGTCAGCTCCGGTCTCTGGGTTGTAGTTGTAGTTTCGTAGCATTTATTCACCGACAAATAAACTGTAAACGGTCTGTTGGAAACTCACTACCGTTACGCAGACTACGTGTGCGGCGGCGAGCACGAAGCCTCCGGCAATGCTAGCACTGCTAACGTAGCACAAACACACACACTGTTTGTTGGACACTAAAGTTACGCCGGGCAGACACACAGCTGACAACCTGCTAAACTAAACTAAATGTGTGGTGGAGACTTTTGCTGGGAAAGTGGCTGCATGTCCGCGACACTACACGCAGCATCGTAGCTGCTAAGTTAACGCTCCCAGACGGTGAACTGGGGACTCCCGTCAACCAATATCTGTTGTGCTCCTGCAGCTGGTACACCGCTGCATGAGAGGCACAAAATGATCGACCAGACAAAAAAGATTCTGATCGCTCATCTGACGACGTTGTTGCAACAAACGTTAGTAGACGAAGGGAAAACCAACGTTTGATGACACATTGCATCGGTGGAACTACAGTGTAATCTAACAGCTGAGAGAGAATCGAACACATCTCTGTCTGTGCTAAAGATGCTTCTGCACTGTCAGGAGAGTTTGGAAAGAAAGTTGAGTTATCGTCTGCATAGAGTCTCAAATGTCATCTTGTTATTTTTTAATCTGACATTTAGTCGTTGGTAGTTGCTGGGATCAAACCCGTGACCTCCATGTCACAGTATACGGCTTCTAACAATACATCACACCTCCGTTAAAACTTCATTTTATCTGAAAGTTGGCTGGTATTCTTCGTGCCTCGTTGTTAGATTGAGGCTGGATTTGCAGGGTTTTTTTTAAATTCATTCTGCCACATCAGGCAAGATCAATCGATTTCTGAAAAGTAATTGAGCAGGGATTATAGTCAAGTCTGCACAGATCACAGAGGAATATGTATAGAATTCAAATGGGTGGTGATAATCTGGGCTAAAACCTGCTCCCAGGGTAGCACTATCAGAAGTTCTGAAGCAGCCGTCTCTGTTTTATGAACTGAATTACAAAAGAATAGGTATTTGAAATGGAAATAGAGTTCCATTGAGTTATTTTTCAGTATTTGAAGGGTGAATAATAGAGGTCACAAAAGGTAAACACACCTCATTTTAAAGGTTAGAAGTAGTTAAGTCCTTGGCTGGTATGATATACCCTTAAAAGTGACCATTAATAGATGATTTCATCCACGGACACACACAGTAAATCACACTCATGCACAGCCTCAGAGCTTCACCTAAAAACAACCACAGTCATCCTCGGTCACAGTGCACGCAGGCTGACGCCAGGCCCGGTCTGGAAACTTCAATTACCGGCTGATCTGTGAACGTAATTAGAAAGGAAAGCCGGGATGTGTGTAAAACATCGGTGGTATCGATCCAGGCTTTTATTAAACCATGTATCCTCAGCAAACGGCTGTCACGGCGCTCTCGCTGCGTCTCTCACACATTGATTCCCCTCGTGGTCACGAGTCCCAGTCTCAGCACTTGGATTTCATTTCGGATTTTGGTGAGGGAAGATGTTGTTTGGGCCCCTTCATCTTCCTCTTCCTCTGATACAGTAAACTAAATGTGTAGGTCTTATAAACATAACTAAATATGACTTCTAAATATTTAAAAATAAAGGCTTCTCAGTTGTTAAATTTACCACCAGGGCTTTTTAATCCTACTTAAAATCAAATGATAATGCTGTTTCTGCATCTATACTAAAAATAACTCTGTTCTTTGCTGCTTAATCTTTGATTGGTGTGCAAATCCTTTTAGAAAAAAACATCATAATTACACTTTGTCAACTGTAAATCAAAATAGTAGATTAAAAAAAAACATGCGGAGGAGGTTGAGGTAGTTTCTTCAGAGTAGTGTTTTAATCTCAGGTAGCAGCAGGGGTCTCAGAGTCACAGTCGCAGTGTGGGGATCGGAAGGGAGTGAGAACGCGTTGGACGTGCAGCAAGAGAAACGTGGGCATAACTTCGGTTGTCGTTGATCATAGATTTGTTTGAACAATCATTTTCTACGTGATGCCATGTTAAATAAACATAATTTAAGGTATTTAGAGAAGGAAAGACTCCCGCTGTCACTGCAAGAAAGCAGTCATGTTGTTACTGCAGTCAAACAGACAGACAAATCTACTGGAGGTTTAGATCAATCAGATTCTCAGAGCCAAACAAGGATTCTGCTATGTCACCTACTACCCGCCTACATTAGTTAACCTTTTACTCGTTGCATTTGAGACCTTTCTGAGGAGAATTGATCATTGTTCTTGGGTGAAAAAATATACAATATATGTCCTGCGATTAATTGACTAGACGAATACGTTTTGAGAAACAAGAGCCTGAGAAGTGGAGGTTGATTAACTTGAACCTGAGAGCCTCCAGTACCGGGGGAAAGTGGGGCAACCCGTGACGTAGTTACGAAATATTGCTATTTCATGATGGTCTAAGATATGAACGTTATAATGGTTTGAAAACATGAGGTCAGAATCTGTAAACCAATTTGTCCAAACTATGTCTTATCACAAAGCATTTTAACAATAAAGTCGTACAGTTATAAAAGTAAATATAAGTTGTGATCAAAAAATCTGCGATATTTTTCTACAAAATTCGACAATATCACACTCGGTATCGTTTAGAAACTAGAAATTCCGACCTTTCTTATGCATTCGAATATGCACCTCCAATCGGAGGAAACGAAGCCGTCAAATATCACATTTTACACTCACCCTGACATAAATCTATGTTCTTGTTTAAGTATTTCACTGAGGCATATGCTATCTTTGCCCCAAAACGGCAGCTTTTAGTTACTTACACGTCTGCAGCGATTACAAAAGACCAGAGAGCCAGAACGGCTGCAGGGAAAGAGGCCAGGCACCATTTTGTGTCAAATTTCACCTCCAGTTCCAAGCGACCTTTGGCTATTTGTCACCACCTGGCGACTGTATCGATGTACTGGCACCAACAATCTATATATCGTTATTTTCGTCTCATTGTAACGAATATGTGGATATAACAACCAACACTGTGGGCCCTGCCTTTCTCTATTTATCTGCTGTAAAGCGTGGATCTCTTCGATCATATGAGAATTGATTGGTATTCATTGTGTTTATTACTATTTCAATATTTTTGCGATATTTATGTTATTTGTAGCATGACTATATAGAAATAAATAGTGTTTTGAAGTCCCAGTGCATGAGTATATCTCTAAAAGTTCAGTTGCATCATTGTCTATGGGATGTTGGTTATAATGGTGATATTGCCATTGAAATGTTGATTTTATACTAAGCGAGGATGAAAATCTATTTTTTTATTGCATCTCCATTGTAATCTCCATGGTAATATAGTTTACATTTACAGTGGACTCCTATTCGGTGGCTTCTTACCTTTCAAAGGAGACCAGATATTTGCATCTAAGCCTTATGGTTGAGGAGCTATTGCTGATTCATTTTGGGTAGTTATTTTTCTGAGGGATAGGGCGAGTGCTTTTGGACTGACATTTCTTTCAGCAACTCAGAGCTTGCTGTTCAAAGGACACCGCTCAAAGAGATTTTAGTGAGTAAATCAAACCGACACTACAGAAGTACTGGGAGCAAAAGTAGGACTTTGTTAACCAGCCAAAGCTTTTTTTTGCAGGATCACCGGGTTCATCATCTTGCCAAAGGGCTCTTTGGCAGCACGCATCACTGAAATCAAACTCTGTTTCAGCGTTTTCACTTTCTTCTTTTTTTTCTCTTTCTTTTTGTTCCTGCAGGATCAGTTTGAGTTTGCGTTGACGGCCGTTGCGGAGGAGGTGAACGCCATTCTGAAAGCTCTTCCACAGTAAGAAGGAGCACCTCCTTCTGATGGACCTCCTTCCACCTCTCCTGTCTCATCTAGAGGACTGTCCTTATATGTCCTCCACCCTTCACCACAATTCCTGCTTCCTCCTTCCCCTTTTTTGTCCCATCTCCTTTTTTCCCCCATCACAGTTTTTCCTCCTTTTCTTCCTTTGGTCCAATTGTTCTTCATTTAGTCCAGTCTTTCCTGTGCTCTCCCCTTCCATCTTTACCCACCCTTTCCTTTTTATTTCCTTGTTTCCTCCAAACGTCCCCTGCTATATCTTTCCCCAAGGAACTTTCTTCCTTTCCCTTCTCTTTATTCTCTTGTGTCCTCTTCTACCTCCTCCCCTGTCTCATCTAGAGGACTGTCCCTATATTTCCTCCTCCCATCACCACAATTCCTACTTTCTCCACTTGTTATCCCCCTCTTTCTTTTCTGTCTCATTTCATCTCCTCTTTTCCCATCCCAGTTTTTCCTCCTTTTCTTCCTTCGGTCCAATTGTTATTTATTTGGTCCAGTCTTTCCCGTCCTGTCCTCTTCTCCTGTCTATCTTTTTAACCACCCCATCCTTTTTTATTTCCTATATCTCTCCCTTATTTTTTCCAAATTTCTCCTCCATTTTCCTCTCCCTTCATTTCCTCTTGCCTCCTATCCTTTTCCCTCCTCTTCTTTCCACTCACCCCCTCCTCTCCTTGCATCTTAGTAAACATAGTGTAGGGAAACTGTTGAACCAGTCCTGTACATAGATAGACCTTCCTTCTATTGTAACGATCCATGCAGCCTGTTTTCCAAAGTGACATTAAAACACATTTTCATAGATTGAAAAAAAAAATATTTCTGTAGTGTATTTATCATAGTTTCTTTGTTTTGAGTGTGTGATGTTGATCATCATGTTGATCATATTTGTGTCTGATTTTTAGAGCCATGCTTTCTGATATGTTGTCATGCAGTAAGAGTGTGAGGATTTTTTCTTTTTCTTAACAGTAAGTGATGAAAAACTACCAATAGGGCGTTGTCTCCAAAAACTTGTGCCAACTCCATTAAAACATCTGCAATTTTCCACTTATTGTGAGAAAAATAAAAAAAAAGATGCTGGCACTGGATGTGAGGTGAAATAACATGGATATATATATATATATATTTTTCAATGTGTAATTCTCATTATCCTCGTAGAAGCAATATTGTGTTTCTTCAACCTGAATCATTTTCTCTCGTGGACAACCAATAAGTGTGGCTTGTCAGTGAAGTTACACTCATGTCTGCCTTAATAATAAAAAACACAGTAGATGGACTCGTAAATGTGTCCAGCCACGCGGAAACTAGGCTCGAGTGCAACGCTTCGTTTTAAAATGGCCTTATTTCAGAGGATTAACCTGTGGATTAAAGGTTTGCTGTGCTGTTGCTTAATGAAAATCCCTCTGATAAACACTGCAGTCTTTAATAAGTTGAGGGCAGCAAGTTCCCTTCAGTCCAAAAGGTTTGCGAGAGTCTTTGAATCAGTTTAACAGCAGCAATCCTGTGTACTTTAAATATTACATTATTAATCAATCTGAACGCTGGAATGAGGCCATTGTAAAAATAAAGTGTTTCTGACCAGAACTTTTATGATAAAAGAGGATAGTCTTGCTTCTGAATAGCAGTTCTTCTATGTAGCATTAATGGATGATTTGTACATGTACGGTAGCTGAACCTTTATTGCATTGAAAACTAGTTTGCGGTGACACTCAGCTGGTTTTCCCAAAAGCATCCTGAGACTAACTGTTGTTTTGTCAAATGAAAGGAGCAGCATTAAATGACCAAACCAGTGATTGTTTTAGCCCACATTTCACATTTTTTGAACACACAGTATTATGTCTATATTCCAGGCAGCCATTTATTTCCGTTAATTTCTGAGGATTAAAATCTAGTGGTGGATGAATTACTGTTAGAACACAATGCAGAGCAAAACGTTTCAAATCAGTCTTCCCTCACAACCACATTACCACACAAAAAGAATTGAACTTGAGCCAAAAAATCTATATGTAAAATTATATTTATATTATGTGTACATTTGTTATTGTTTGTGTCTTGTTTTGTATAGCCTTAACATATTGAATAAGTTGCCTATTGGACTATGCTACGTAAAATGCGTATTTATAATAAGCTTTAAAGCTTCATCCTACATTTCTGAACCAAAAATACTTACTGTCTTATTGTTATTTAGTCTTTATTATATGCATTCCTTTTGGGAAATTGTTAATAAGGACTAAAATAGATGAATTATTACTATATTGCTATTGCTATGAATGGAAACCAATGGCTGCCGAGAAAGCAGACAAACTGCATTAGAACTATGAAAGTCTCTGACACACAGTCAAAGATATACTACTTGGTTTATTAAAGATTTAAATGCTTCCATGGGCTTGTAAACAAAAGTCTAATTATTCACAAGTAGCCTGTATA
>CAKALG010040456.1:0-12214 GCA_916700815.1 Helicolenus hilgendorfi | reverse complement strand
CGGCTGCAAGCTCCGTGAGTAAGCAGCCTTCTTCTCAGCCCTTTCAGACAGTGATCGGATCTCAGTGTGGACACTGGAGACACATATTAATACCAGGTGTAATTGTAATCAGGTTAAATCGTATCGAGAAACAGTCTGGATACAAGATGCATTTTAATTCCAGATGTAAAGGGGATCAATGATTACTCATGCATTTGTCTTAATTCAGAACTTTTTCACCCTTGACACTTTTGAAGTTTAGCAGCATAGGGATCTCACACTTCAATTTGCTCAACTCCCCAATGTTCCTAAAAAAAACCATATGGTGTTAGATTAGTGCAAAAAACACCAGAATCCATTTTTAGCTGGCTCTAACAATTGACGTGAGGAGAACAGATGAGACACAGCATGGAGGGGCATGACACCGGAGTAGAGTTAGACGTAGTGTCTTAATAAACCTCCACCTGATGTCCTAACATCAAAATCCTGTACCTTGTTAAAATTTCCCGGCTGAGCCCCGAGAAAAGTGGCCTATTTCTCACTTCAAACTTTGCTATCACTCAGTTATTGTAGAGCCTCTCTGCAGTACTAAGACACAATGCTATCTAAGACAGAGCACTTAACAATAGGCCATCAAATTCTCTACATAATTCACATCTCACAGGGTGATCATTTTAAATTACATGAACCTTTACATCAACAGGCTGTTTGTGTTTAACGAAGATATAATTAAAGGTGCTATTGATAACATTGATAACATTCAGCCACTAGATGTCACTTCACAACAAGGGGTTGCCAGTTCGTTGTACAACCTATATATTTGATGGTCGAGTGGAGTGAGACTTGTCAAGTCACTAATGCTAACATTAGATTTTGTTTAAATATGCCGAATTGTAATTTTATGGAATATTGTTGTTCGGACGATTAAGCTAAGACGGCTAATATTTGCTAACGTCAGTTGTCACCTGTTGCCACGGTAAATATTCACGTATTCTACAGCCTGATAGAGACACCAGTGTTAGCACAGCAAGGCATCGAAGCAGCCTCCTTTTAGCACTGAACACTTGGACACTTAACGTCAAACTCAGCCATTTATCCGTTTTTCTCCATAGTATGTATATAAGAAGTGGACGTAGTCACCGTGATGTCACCCATTGGTTTGTGAACTGCCGTTTTGAAACAGCTTTGGTTGTCAATCAGTTTTTTCACCACACTAGCTGGCAGCTCGATCGCTGACGACACAGAGATACCACGTGATACCAACGTCATTATACTATTGGTTTACAAGCCTCATTAGAAGTGGGAACCAAACGTGACGTCAGACATCTTCTACAGAGATAAACAAAACATTAATTTTGGACCCGTCAACATTTTTTAAATGATTAATTCACAATCAGATTTTTTTTTGTAAAATATCACAGGCTATACTTTTATTCAGCACCTTTCTAAAAGGTCTGTGGATGTATTATTTTTTTCATTTATTTGTCTACACATTTTTTTTTATTAATAATACCTTTAAACCTTGCTTTAACAGTGAACTTAATGCTCTTTCTAAATATTTTAATTTGTCAGGCTGTTTGAAACTGGCTAAAGTCAGCAGCTCACTTGGATTTTAATGACTCTGGACAATAATAACGGCATAAATCTTTCTAATTGAGCATTTTCTAAAGCATTCAAACTAGAAGACCACCTCTTAGCAGACTGCCAATTCAAATTCATAAATAACCCACCTTTTTAACCATGCTTTTGAGCACATTTTTAAAGCACATGATAAGTATTGGGTCGGTAACTATCCTGCAAGTATAGACAATTACCTACGTATTAATCATCCTTGTGAAAGCCTCTTGTCTTTTGATGGGCACCAAATAGCCAAGCACAATTATACCAAACAATAAAACGTTCAAATTGGCACGATACCATCTTATTCTTTGTCTTTATGAATTCATGCGCCCATTTAGACAGATAAATGTTGCTCATTTCCTCTGACTAATTGCTTTGAGCCAGCTTGGAGCTGCTATGTCGTTATAATAGGATTTTCAAGGAGCCATGATTTTCTGAGGGATTATAGGGCTGGTTGGTATAACCCACTGCCTTCAGTAGACGCTCCTCCTTAAGTTTGTCTCATTTAAGAAGGTCAGAATACCTTGGAGGGGCTGAGGGGGCCCAGGGAATAAATGCTTTTATGCTGTCTACACATTGGAGGCTTTACGTCATACCTTAGTGAAGATGGTTGTACAAAGTGGTTCTGGAAGTGCTGCAAAGCTATTACATGGAGATATACAACATGTGTGTCAGACTTGATGATTCACAACATACAAGTTGAAGTCTCACCAGGCTTTATGGAGGGTTACAACGAATTGCACCATTAGCGAGGATGGAGGGGGGTCAACGTTTGGTCACATTGTAATTTCCAATCAAATCAAAGTTCTTTGTGAAGTTTACTTATGATTAAAGTGGCTATGTAGGCACCCTTGTTAAAACCACACACTATCCAACCTTGGCCTCAGAGCAGGCAATAATCTTGTCAAAGAAATCCAATTAAAAGCACCTGGATCCTGAGGAAACAGGGGAGACTGGTACCTTTTAAAAAGCCATTTCTGAGAGAGTAGCCTGCGGCTCTCAGGGCTCTGCCGTGGCCAGGGTTCCCCTTTCTAACAACATGTGTAGAATCATGCCAGCACACACCAACATACACCGACTTTAGATCTCAAACTAGGGGATGTCCTGATCAAGTTTTATTTTGGCCCTGATCCAAGTCTTTTAATACTGCCTATACCAAATTTTATCCAATAAAATATGTATATGTGACATTGAAATAATAGCTGTAGACTTCTAAATCTGGCCCATCATACTGAATGTCCTGATTTTAAACTATAAAGTGAATACGCTCAAATTATTGATATTAATAAAAGTTTAACTAGAGGAATACGGCTCCTGAAATTGATGTGAAGTTCACTCACATATGGATTTATGAACTTATTTTAGATCCATTAAAATATGTCCAGATCAGCCCTGATACTGGTTATTAGGATCAGCTCAGGGCATCCCTATCTCCATCAAACTGCAAAATATATTAACTCCTCATACCACTGATATCCTGACTTCATTTCAACACGCAGGAGAGGCGTTATACCAACATAATATAGAAGAGTTCTGTTGTGAACATCCCAATTACATCCCAGTTATACTGTGTGAATATCCATTGCCAGTCTGCTAAGCTAATTAGAAGGATTAGCCCGGTATTACACATGATAAAAAAATGGAAATACCCGGCAGGACTGGACCATGAAAAGTGTCTGAAATGTTCCTACAATGGTCCATAATTTAACATTGAATGTACTGTAACTTACTTGATTCTTATAGTGAAATCAGACTACCTCGTTTATTATTAAGATAGGTCGTTTGTGAAGCAGGGGAAATCTAAATTGCCAACATAAATAAAAAATGTAAATTAAATTTTACTGACTCTGTGTACCTAAACTCTCAGTAGCCACCTTTTGGACTCGGTTGCATGTGATAATGCCTTTGTTTTGGCTGTGACACTGCCTTCAAATGGGGTCGTATTTACTGTGTTAATATGAACGCCCCCCTCTTGTCGTAGTCACAACCTCGTAGGTGGAAAGTTTCTGAAAGCTCCGAGTTGTGACGTGTTTGCTGACGTTATCAGAAATGGCGGACGCCATGGAAGTTCATTTTTCGGTGGATGATAAGTCAATATGTTGTAATTTTTGAAGGAGTTTTTCTTCGTAATTTTATAATATGTCTGAGAAAAATGTTGATATTCCCAACGGCCTCATCTTTTTCCCCTGTCATTATGCCTTTACAGTTCCTGCATTATGTTACCCACTTGCTAGCTGGCTATATTGTTTGCCTCTGTGGCTTCTAGACGCCGACAGTATCGTCGATATTGCCGTTGCTTAGCAGACTGGGCTTTTTCGGGAGGGGGCTTAAAGAGACAGGCGCTAAAACAGAGCGTTTCAGAAAAAAAAAAAAAAAATAAAGTTCTTTGAACATTAAAGCATGTAAACATTTTGTAGAAGAAACCCAAAATACAAGTATGAACCTGAAAATGAGTGTGATATGTCCCCTTTAAGTTTAAATAACGTGGAAGCTTTCAGCTGTTTCCTCTGCACCGAGCTGCCAAGCACCGAGTAAAACATAACGATAATCGTTACAGGTTATGGCTCTTTTATTCCTAAACATGATGGACTATGCTTCGACACCCCCTTCCAATCAAAAGAAGGGGAAACAGAGCAAAGAAAGATGAAGTAAAGAGCGGAGCAGACCAATCACCTCTGCCTGAAGGGTTTTGAAAGTAATTGAAGCTGAAACACAATCACGATGCAGCATCGTGTCAGGGTGTCACAGGAGGCAGCTAATTGGGGGCAACCCCTCGTACACCGAGCGGTGATTTGGAGCGAGATGGCATTAGAGGGGTAGAACAAGTTTAATTGGGTGTGTTGAATAACTTGATAACTTTTGAGGTTTCTGTTCATTCATGTGATCTCTACATTTCTGGTTATCTACCAAGAATAATGGGCTAATTCTTCTGAGGAAAGAGGAAGAGCACTCACAGAAAGGTGATGCAACAAGGATGTCCATAATTGGCCGCAAATCAAAGCATCTCTTTTATATTTGCACCTGCTTTTTTTTTTTTTTTTTTAATAGAATAGGCTGTGATGTCTCCGTCTTTGAAGAGAAGCCTTATTTTCCATTTGAAGCATCGAGTTGTAACTGGATTTGTGACAAACAGGATCACAACAAAAGACCTGCTGCAAAGCAGATTGCAAATTAGCTCACTGAACAAAAGATCTAAAGAAAATGATTAAAACTAGTTTTTGTTTACTCTGATCTTGAAACACGTCTTCATTTATAATGTTGTTCATGATAATTACAGTTTTCATATACACTAGTTGGAGGAAAGGCGTGAAAGCTGGGCATTTAATTGCACGGTAAAGCACAAAAGTAGTGGTAATATTTCAGAATGCTTTGTCAGCTCCGCCAGTGACATTTTATTATCAACTGTGGTTTTTCCCTAGTGTATAGCATTTGGTGTAGAAATCTGTCTGGATGTATTGTACATCTTGTACAGAGTATGAGGGAAATTACTTTCTATGACGTGACGGTGTCTTCCTCCACAACTGTCAAACCTGGAAAGTAAAACCAATTCACAGGAAAGGAAATATTCTCACACATTTCCCAAAAGAACTGAGAGAGAGGGAGAGAGGGAGAGAGAGAGAGAGAGAGAGAGAGAGAGAGAGAGAGAGAGAGAGAGAGAGAGAGAGGAAACGCTGGTTTCCATAGCAATTGTCGGCACTGTCACATGGTTACCTAGGAACTAGTCCTATGATGCTGTGCAATTTATTTGTTTATGTTTGGCAAGTCTCCAGCTGTCGCTTACACAGAACAAAAGCCATATCTTTCCATTTCATTTGTGACAGATAAAGAGCTGTCAGTGAGATCTGAAAGGTCAGAGTTTGAGAGATGTCAAGTGTGCTACGAAGGACGAAAAACTCCTGCTTATCTTGCATAATTGGTCTGAGTACCATGAGTGCATCTTAACATGTACAAAACGCTGGGTCGTATCCAGGTCAAGAGGACCACACAGGCAATCTCCGTTTGGTGCGGCCTGATCAATGCTCAGTGTATCATGAGTGTATCATATGGTAATATACTGAATGAAGATTAAATGCAAAAGCCGCAGGTAATTTATGTAAATATGAATCACTCTTCAAAGCCTTAGTTTCACCTTTGATAAAGACAACCTAATTCTACATTTGTCTAAAAGCATGGTCCGATTTTTGCCCCCATAATTTGATTACCAGAGTGGAGGAAATATACATTAGGAGCAGCTGGACTACAATAATCACATTACATAATAGGCTATCTGAACCTCTGATTAATTATTGATACTGAACTAAACCCAGAGTAATGACATTTCTGATAACTTTTGGCAAAATGCATGATTGCTCAGAAACATAAATAATAAAATACATTTTAAAGGAACGGTGGGCAATATTTCGGAGATCTATTAACAGAAATTGAATATAATATTAATAACTATGATTTCATTAGAGTATAATCAACTGAAACTAAGAGTTGTGTTTTCGTTAGCTTAGAATGAGCCCTGGACAAACCAAACACTGGCTCTAGAGAGAGACTTTCATGTTTTTACGTTACCTGAAGGCCACCGTATTTCTCCGACACGCTTGTGAAACTGAGGTAACGTGGGCTGGAGAGTGCAAAACTGTGGTACCGCCAGCCGCCGTCTGACTTCTGTTGCTCTTAAAGTAGTATTTTTATGGTAAGGGTGGCCTCTGAAGGAGGCAAACAGCGTTACACACGGTGTTGCACTCGGCAGCTCACATTACCGCAGTCTTGGAAAGGGAGGAGTGAGCGGAGGGGTATTTAGTTAGTTGCAATCTGCAACCACACCACCAGATGCCACCAAATCCTACACACTGTCCCTTTAACTGTAAGATTGTAGATGAAAACACACTTAAAACTAATTTTACATGAGATCTACTGACATTGGTTATGATAATGTATCATATTATAATGACTTATAATGATTGTTTTCTTGATTAAAATAAAAAGCCCAAGAAGACGTCCTCAAATGTGTTGTTTTGTCCACAGCTCAAAGATATTCAGTTTACTGTCATAGAGGAGGAAAGAAACCAGAAAATACTCACATTTAAGAAGCTTGAATCAAGGAATTTGGAATAATACTCAAAATGATTAATCAATTATCAAAATAGTTGGCGATTAATTTAATAGTTGACAACTAATCCATTAACCCTTACAGCTCAATATTGCAATTTTAGAAAGTACTCTTGACCTCTGTGCAGTTTTCTACAGTTAAATAGCTACTGTTTTGTGAATGAGAGCTACAGTTTTGAAGGTAGAAATGTCGACCAAATCACAGCTACAAGTATGAACGGTGTGAGAAAGTCAGAATATTAAGTGTGCTTGCATGACAGCAAGAATGTACGAGAGAGAGTTCACGGGGTGACAAGAGGCTCTGAGCTCATCTGCCTAATGAAAAGACTGACTTGATTAAGCCCCCCACCCCTGTGACTGCCTAACACCCACCCTGCTTCTAATCAGAGATCACTGCAATTACGCTTCTCTACGGGTTAGTAAAACAGGACTGTTTCTTTCACTTTAGAAAGACAGTCTCAATCACAGGAGACTGTTGAGAACAAACTCTTCCATGATGCAGCAATCATCATCAAGAACTCCAACACCTAATTGATTAATATCTTTAAAATGCATCTATTAATTGTTTATCACTTGGCACAGAAAACAAACTGACTCATGTTTCAAGATTTAAAATGTATGTTTATCTACTTCATAGTCTATTTTCTCCTCTCATTCACCGTCTCATATCCTGTTACAGAGTGCCCTCTGCTGTTCTGGCAGGCACATTGCACCTTGACCAGACTACTGTGGAAAACAAGGTAAGGCTTCCATGTACATAGAAGTGACTAAAAATGCATACATGCACCAGAAATCTACTTTATATATAATGTACAGTATATACATAAATACATCTCACAAGTAGAGTGAGGACGGACAAGTGCTGGAGCTTTATCAATATATATTTTTTTTAAAAGCATCTTGAAACTCCCAACAGCTGTCAAACATTAAATTCAACAGTGAAGTAAACTACTATTGTTCTACAAACGGTAGAAAGTAAACAGTATTAAAGTAGAGCTTTGTAGGCAAATGTATAAAATAGAAAGTGCAATACACTCAGGAGTAAAGTATATTTCAAGCACCTCAAATAAATCTTAAGGATTAACTTCATAACACTTCACTTACTTTATACTAACTTGGGATAAATAGAATAGAATTCCTTTATTGTCATTGCAGAGTACAACAAACTTAAATAATAAGCGTGACATGCATGCACACATATATAGTGATAGAAATAGAGTAGATTAAGAAAATGTATTGTAGATAATGATTATAATTACATATTATATAGTATATGTTCTAGATGACATTATGTGCTCCTAGAACTTTTTGGTTTCACTTTGAACAAGAAATCAGTCTCCTTAGAGACCGTCAAAAATTGCCATTGCCGACTATATTTCAAGTCGTCAAGGCGGGAATTGGGTTAAGTTTTCAACCAGCAATAATCACGCCTCAGATAGACTTCATAGGCTACGATACTGCCACTGCGCAAGGATGTCAATCATCTGTTATCACCACATTACTGTCTCCTGTCCGCACACCTCTCTGTCATGGTTTTTACAGTGGGTGTGGCCTACAAAAATGCATACATGCACTAGAAATCTGCTTTATATATAATGTACAGTATATACATAAATACATCTCACAAGTGGAGTGAGGACAGACAAATGCTGGAGCTTTATCAATATATATTTTATTAAAAAAGCATCTAAAATGTTAACTCCCAACAGCTGTCAAACATTAAATTCAACAGTGAAGTAAACTACTATTGTTCTACAAGGGACTGCAGACTCCACTAAAACTATACAGAATGAAAGCAAATGTCAACTATGGAGACCCAAAGTAATACTAATAAAGTGTGATAAATGATCACCACAAATAAATAAAGATTCAATGCACAAACAATTCTGCATATTAACTAAAAAAAAATATTTATTAAAAACAAAACATTTTTTCTAGTATTAACTCCCTTATAAGCCAATACGTTGATGTCTATCATACAAAGTAAACAGCAGTAAACTAGAGCAATATAGGCAAATGTATTAAATAGAAAGTGTAATACACTCAGGAGTAAAGTATATTTCAAGCAAATCAAATAAATCTTAAGGATTAACTTAAAAGCACTTCACTTACTTTATACTAACTTGGGTTAAATAGAATAGAATTCCTTTATTGTCATTGCAGAGTACAACAAACTCAAATAATAAGCGTGACATGCATGCACACATATATATAGAGTGATAAAAAAAAGTAGATTAAGAAAATGTATTGTAGATAATGATTATAAATATATATTATATACTGTCTTAAAGTATACTGTCTAGTTCACATTATGTGCTTCTAGAAGTTCTTGGTTTCACTTTGAACAAGAAATCAGTCTCCTTAGAGACCGTCAAAAATTGCCATTGCCGACTATATTTCAAGTCGTCAAGGCGGGGTATTGGGTAAAGTTTTCAACTAGCAATAATCGCGCCTCGGATTAACCTCATAGGCTACGATACTGCCACTGCGCAAAGCTAATTAGTAGTTGTAAACACCAGGTTACTGTCTCCTGACAGCACTCCTCTCTGTCCTGGTGTTAACAGCGGTGGGTGGGGCTTAAACTACACCACTTTATAACAAAACATTATAATTATGTAGAAATATAAGCCAAATATATCCCCAGAGAAAAAAACAAGGATACTTAACAAATGTATCTCCATATATAGAATCAATAAATATAGAAGATAGATGATAAATAATAGAAAACACAGACATGTCCTGATTTATAATCCTATAATCATGCTGTTATCAGATGTAACATATTTTTTGTGGTACAAAACTTGAAGGAACTTGTAATCAATAACAATAACAACATGAATAAACAGTAAAACATAAAACTCACCACATAGTAAAGTTAAATAAATAAAATACACAACAGTTGAAAGAAGTTATAAACGGAAGTGACGTAGCCTCCGGTCCGTCTTTGTTTAATATCCCCCTCAACTCAGTTGAATTAGGAACAAAAAATAAAAAAGCAAAGAGATGAAACTCCGGCCGCTGCCGCCTTTTTGGACTGAAAACGCTTATTATGTTTATATTATTTTATTGTTCAACATAGGCCATGTCAGTAAAATATGACAAAATAGTATAAATACTTTTGTTTTACTTTTTAGGCGGACGTTTTACCGGCGGTACGGTGGTCGCTTTAGATCCGAAATGGAGGAAGCGTGTAGCTCTGCTGCTCTTTCACTTCTTAGAAATATAAACGTTCTCTGATAGAAAGACGAATGTTTATTAGACCATGGCATTTTTAATATGAAACGAATGTCAGTCTCGTTTTTAAGAGCAGAGAAAGAACATGTAGAGACACCAGAACAAACCGAAACGAAACCTCACGACTACAATGCCCCAAAATAAAACACTCATAAAACCCCTAATCATTACACTGAAATACAGAATACAGACAAAAGTGCACTCACTCCAGGAATAAACTCCCATTCAACAACTTGATTTTGATACATATACAATTTGTTTAATTCTGAAAAAGTCCGCTTTTTCAGAAACCAACATGGCTCAGTTCAAAATGTTGTTTCACAACAAAACTCATCTCTCCTCTGACATCAGATGATTTGCTGCCACTTACACTTCATAGGGTTCAAACACAGACAGAAAGACTGAAGTCTCAATAGTGAGACAGTAAAATGCAGTAAAATGCAGAAAAAATAAAATAGTGTCCAGGTCCTAACATCTGTCATTAAAGGAATGTATAAAAATAAGATTCTGATTAATTTAAAAATCAGACTTTTACAGAGACATTTGTAGCTTTGCGTAGTTCAACATTTGTGCTTTATGATCGCATGTACTCTTCACTCCGTATCAGATGGTACAAAGGTCAGTAATTCGATTTCTTACTTAACAGTATATCAGTCTCCGGAGAGACCGTCAAAAATTGCCATTTCCGACTATATTTCAAGTCGTCATGACGGGGTATTGGGTAAAGTTTTCAACCAGCAATAATCACGCCTCGGATAAACCTCATAGGCTACGATACTGCCACTGCGCAAAGCTAACGACGTAGAGCTACAGCTGGGGGAGTGTATCAGATCAGCACTCCTCTCTGTCACGGTTCAACATGCTGCTGAATGACTGAAACAAGTCAGGCTGTATACAGACTAAATATTGTTGTTTGGTAACAGCAGTCCATTTAATTGTACTTACTGTATATGTAGTTAAAGGGTTACTACCATGCTATTGTTTATATGGGAGAATAAACGTTATTTATCTGCCAGGTCAGCTGGTGATCTATAGGTATGAAGGGACTGGTAGAGCAGCTGATGTGATGTTTTATGGTGTATGCATTTTTAAGAGAAGAGAGAACATGTAGAGATAACAGAACAAACCGAAACTAAACATAATAGCATCACGACTACAATGCCCCAAAATAAAACACTCATAAGAGCTGCCATTACACTGAAATACATAATACAGATGAAAGTGCACCCACTCCTGAAATAAACTCAAGTCTATTTCGATACAGCTCGCTGTACTGTATGTTCCCACGTAACATACTCTGTACTCCCTGACGAATGATATTCAGTAGCTCGGTTCTTTTTTTAACAGTTAAATCAGTCTCCGGAGAGACCGTCAAAAATTGCCATTGCCGACTATATTTCAAGTCGTCAATGACGGGGTATTGGGTAAAGTTTTCAACCAGCAATAATCACGCCTCGGATAAACCTCATAGGCTACGATACTGCCACTGCGCAAAGCTAACGAGGAGGAGCTAAAGCCGAGGGTTTGTATCAGATCAGCACTCCTCTCTGTCACGGTTCCACATACCGCTGAATGACTGCATTGGCTGTATATAGACTTTAATTAGTGTTGTTTGGTAAGACGAGTCAGTTTAATTGTATTTATATGTGGTTAAAGTGTTACTACCATGGTATTGTTTATATAGGAGAATAAACGGTATTTATGGAACGTCAGCTGGTGATTCTGGGTGTGTCTTGCATACTTAGTGATTGTAGGAGGGACTTAGTATTTCCGTGTTTTGGGTCCACAAACGGGGGCTGGATGAGACTAAAGATACTTTACTAAGAAGGTTAAAGATAAGTAGTTATCATACTTGAAGTCGCCAGAGTAACACATCTTTATTTCGGCCTGATAATGCATCATAGAACCGTTCAGAAATGCAGTAGCAGCTCTTTCCTTCCTGTATAAAACGTTATATAAACACACGTTTAAATATAACATAAAACTTTATTTATCTCGAGGGAAATTGTTGTGCGGAACAAAGTGGCAAATATACAGAGTGCAAATAAAACAAAATATAAACAATAAACATCATAATAAGTAAGATAGGTACACCCATACATACAAATAAGTATATAAATTAAGAGGGGATTTGTAGAACAATAAGTGAAAACAAAGAATAAGATAGATAGATAGATAGATAGATAGATAGATAGATAGATAAATAGATAGATAGATATAGATAGATATAAAGAATATATTAGAATACACTATATATACTACATTAATACAACTATCTTAG
>CAKALG010040450.1:0-10707 GCA_916700815.1 Helicolenus hilgendorfi | reverse complement strand
CGCGATGACGCCGTTGATCGGGATATCGTTATCAGCTGTGACCGCTGTGTGAACACAGTGCAGAGTGGCGGTCGTGAGCTAGCCAGTGGGGCACGCACGAACATGCATTAAAAGCCTGCAAAGAACAGAGAATCTATGATTACAACACACACAGAGAGAGAGCGACTTCATTCTCTGCTCAGGTAGACATTACTCGTCTATATCATTATATAGCTAATACTGTAGTTGTTTGATGCTATATTAATGCTCTGGATGTTGTATAGAGAACCTTAAAAGAGTGTTGGTTGAACTGTAAAAGGTGAAAGCGATTGAAATTTCCATTTCCATTCCACGCTGAAGCGCCAGCGATAGTTGAAGCATGTGCACTGTTAGTAGTTGCAGTGACAGCAGTTGACTGATGGAATGATAATATGTACCATGCAGCACACCTTTAGATGATAATGCTAATCTGCAACATGACTTCATGGGAAAAAAAAGTGCACCTTTCTCCCATTAACCACCAGATCAACGTAGAAACACACTTTTGCGGAGCAGCACTCAAATGCTACAAAACAAAGGAAGACGAATGGAGTTTTGGCACGAGCACCGCACCACCTCTCAGTTCATCCTGCGCTGCCAAAAGTCACAGCGTAGTCTTGGCACGCATATACGCATACACACATGCACACGGCAGCTACGGTAGCGTATGGAATGGAAACAGCTCGAAAAAGCTCTGCGTTTGTGGTGCAAATTTGTCAGATGCATCCAGCAGAGGCATTAATCATGGCAGGTCAGCAATCTGTGAATCATTATCCAGACTCTACAGAGCTGAATGACTCAGCGTCTCACAGAACTGTAAAATATACCCCAAGTTTGTTCACTTTATACACAAAATCCCCACATAAGCCATGTCCATGTGCCACTGCACTGATCTGTGTGTTATTAGCGTAGACAAGTTAATAATCCCCAATGATATTCAGGATATGATTGGCAAATTCACAGAGTTGCTGCATGCACATGTGGCACCTATTTTCTTGATATGCATGGACTGCAAACATTTGGGTTTTTCCCTCCACAATAAAGATTGTGTGTTTTTCCTCTCTGTCATGTTTGGAATGACAGCCTCATCCTTTCCCTGAGGGACGCAGCGCCGGCCAATCGATTGATCACCATGCCCCCTGATCTTTGTGTCCGCTCTGTGCCCTTTGACCTCCATATCATCCGCTGACAGCTCCTGACTGCTTCCCTCACAGCTGTGGGGGTTTCAACCCTTCCCCTGCAGAGACAGTGCACTCACTCTGCTTGTGTGTCACCACACTACGGAGGCAAGTGTGGGATTATATGGCAGGGCAATGGATACACCCACGCACTTCTCCACACTTGGGTTGCTGCATTTCCCCTGTCTAACCACTAATAACCACCCACATGACATATCCTACCAAAAGGTGAGGTAAAGTCCAGGTTTTGTTATGGAGCCGTGTTAAGGAGTGACTCACCGGGTTTACCGCAGTCATTCAAAGAGATCCGGAGATCACAAGGAACCATTAAGGTGGTGTAACAGGAGAGGGAAGTCCTCAGGCCGCGACTCCTCCCCTGCTGTTGATGGAAAATGGTCCTCTGGAAGGATGACTCTTTGCACATCACAGATTTCTACAGGGAATATGTTAATTACTGCTTTTTAGTATCATAGCTTGCACATTTGATCAAAGTGTTTTTGGTTAGTAATATTTTATGAATAACAAAAGAAGAAATTTGTTGACATCATACAAAGATTTTCCTTCTTTGAGCTTTGATCCGAGGCTCAAAAGGTAAGAGTACAGAAGGGTGTGCTAGTGGCCCAGATTGAGGCTTTGAAACCCGACACTGTCTGCCTCCAGCAGCCCCGCTGAGCCCATGAAAGTGATGTAATGGGAAGAGTGGTTTAGGAATCATCGATGGTGGGCAGCGGTGTGCAATAGCGGTCAGGAGACCAGATCAAGTGGCTTGATTTCCACAACCCTCGGATCACATTTGACATTAACTGCCCACCTGTTCACACCGGCGCACCTTAGTTATGCCCATTATTGCACAATGAGGTGAATTAGAGCTCAATTATAGCTTTTCTGGGAATACATTTGAAATGCCTGAGGGCCATGCAAAGCCTTGTGGCACAAACTGTGAGAACTCGCTGCACATGCTGAGAAATTACCTTGATTTAATGCTAAGTGCTTACCATGTGCAAGCGTTGGCACCGAGAAATCTGACATCACAGATGCTAAGAAGCTTTAGCTCCACACATCTCTCAATAAATCACACGATCACCTGGGGAAATAAACTGTGAATTTGAAGTCCAGCTTTGGGAAAGCTGGAGCAGGCTATTGTGTGTCTCCCACATGGTTCTTTGAACAACATGTCAGATTTTCATCGGCTGTGTTTGGCATTTTGGCCGAGGGCTTCTCGGACAATATATCATAATATGCCCCCCCTCCTCTACAGCTGTCATTGTGCCTCCTGGGCTGGTACCACAAAGTGCAATAACTGGAGAGAGAAATGTCCTCATCTAAAGCTCCAGCTCCCCACCATCCACCCCACCATCCCTCCCTCCCTCCCACCAGCTCCCTTTTGTCCTGGATTGTTGGTAAGCTCTTTGCATTTCTGTGTCCTCCGTGTATGGAGGGATAAAGGGTATCATCTGTCCGCAGATACGGTGCGAATGCATCTCTGCGATATGGATATTAATTCACTCCTTATTCATTCAAGCTATTCTATATGGCTTATACTGCGTCAATACATTCAGGTCCCCTGACAGTGTGTCCAATTGTTACAGTTGCACAATGGTTATGTATGAACAAGCCCCCATGGTGTTTACGATGTAAATAGCATGCGTGATGACCATATGTCTGGATGTTACCATAACATATAGTAGTGCGATACAGATGTATGGAAGGGGTTTCTTCTGTGCAAAAAAGGAAAAATAATTATCTTTATGGATCTGAATTATTTGCTACTGTGTCAACTATTGGTGTTATGATGATATTAGGGCTGTCAATCGATTAAAATATTTAATCGCATGAATGAATCGCACATTTTTTTATCTGTTCAAAATGTATTTTAAAGGGAGATTTGTCAAGCATTTAATAGTCTTATCAACCTGGGACTGGGAGAATATGCTTCTTTTATGCAAATGTATGTATATATTTATTATTGGAAATCAATTAACAACATAAAATGATGACAGATATTGTCCAGAAACCCTCACAGGTACTGCATTTAGCATAAACAATATGCTCAAATCATAACATATCAAACTGCAGCCCAACAGGCAACAACAGCTGTCAGTGTGTCAGTGTGCTGACTTGACTATGACTTGCCCCAAACTGCATGTGATTATCATAAAGTGGGCATGTCTGTAAAGGGGAGACTCGTGGGTACCCATAGAACCCATTTACATTCACACATCTGGAGGTCAGAGGTCAAGGGACCCCTTTGAAAATGGCAATGACAGTTTTTCCTCGCCAAAATTTAGCGTATTTGGAGCGTTATTTAGCCTCCTTCATGACATGTTTGGTACCAATGGATTCATTAGGTTTATTAGTTTCACATGATGTCAGTATCTTCACTCTAGCTTTAAAACCAGCTACAACCTCCTGAAGATCGATTGTGTTAAAGAAATCAGTGGCATTAAAATGCGTTATCATTTTAACTTTGACAGCCCTGGATGATATAGAATATTTCATACACATTATACACTGTAATTCAGTGGTTCTCACCATTATTTTGTCAGATGTACCCCCATACAGCCCTGTCAGATGAGCTCATATACCCCTTCATGAACAATATTTCAACCATTCATCCATTCCTTTTAGCTATTTTAACTGCTGACTCAATATGAGGACATTTATTCAAATAAAAAAACTTTAAAATACAAGAAATCAAATGCTTTTGTTTTTCAAATTGGCTGAGCTACTCCATAATCTTTCCATGAACTCCCTGGCAGCAACTGCAGAAGTATCCCGGGCTGGGAATTACTGCTCTAAATGATATGCCCATAATATCCCAATATGGTTGCTAATCACATCAAATGCATCCAGACACGCACACACTTCACTTGGTAAAATTGGCAAAGTCTTTGTCCCTGTTACATAACCCATCTGCTATTCTGCTGCAGGGTGCTGCTGAGGATCACCTTCCTTCGTTCAGCATCATGATCCATACCATCCACGCTCTAATTGCCCGTTAAGGCTGCGCCTACAATAACAACGCGATGCCAGATTTCCACGTCAGTTCAAAAATACCACCATAACGATGTCGACTCTGAAGCCAATTCAGCGACTGTCTGTCAGTGCCAGTCTATCCAGAGGTACGTCAGCGGTGGCCGCAGAACAGATGCTGGCACAGCAGCACGTCTGACGCAGATCACAGCTGGCAGCTCTCTCTGCAGCCAGCCTGACAGGTTACATCAGTTACACAGGCAGCATTAAGAAACAAGCCAAAGAAGCCTTCCATGTATTTTCACTTTGAAACGACCTGAAGATGCTTCAGTGTTGAAAACAGAAATCTTTTTGACGGAGGGGTTTCTGTTAAAAACTGTGATACAGCTGCCAGATTTTGGAGCTCACACAGAGACTAGGTCTGATCTGAACTATCCACAAATCTTGAATGCTCTTGAGCTGCTTTAGTGTCTAAAAACCTACTTCACCTATTCCTTATAAACCTACATTTATTAAGAATAGAGCAACTTTGTCAGGCAAATAGTTTTAATGTGCCATATTTCATTCGCAGCCATTTGTTGACAGTCACAGAGAGCCTAACAACCTGTCTCATCCTATGTCTGTAAAACCAGTCAGACAGAGGCCTCCTTTGAGCTTTATTATTGGAATAAATCCTTCATAAATGCACTCTGACATCTATTTTCTCTGATACTATTTATCCTTTACTGTAATCTGACTGGACGTGGACAGAAATGCCATTATCTCCAAGGATGGAGCATCAAATCCCTGAAACAAAAGTGAAGCATATTTATTTGTACTGCTGATTATGAAGCTCATCATCAGTACGAAAACACATTTGTAACTGCTGAACAAAAACAATCAGTTTCCATCTTTAAATGTAAGAAAAGAATATCACAGAAAAACAATCTCGTTGTTGAAAGAAAATCTGTTTATTGTTTTTCTCCATCTTAGTGGATGAATAAACCATGAAAAGGATTGGACATAATTGCACCGTTAAATATTGATTGATTTTCAATGAGCGCATCCTCAGGTTGACTAGACAAACACAAGGGGGTTCACATAGCAAAGAGCTAAATTAATAAATAGCGCCACACTGCCTTGTTTGCCTTTTTATACAAACAAATAGCACCTCTTGTCCTCATGTACAAATTAATATTACACACTAATAAATGAGAAATGCCTTGCTAGACTCTCCAGATAAAAATAAAAAGCACTAGCGGTCTTTGACTCTGAGAGCACGAGATATTTACACACTAACTGAACAATTCCCCCGCTGTGTTCCATCTCACAATCAATTATTCAGCATGCAATCCATTTTGAGGCTGTATGAGAATGGAAAAAATGAATTGTGTACATAAATACATGCATGTGACACACTAACTCTTCCAGCAGCTCAGTGTGCCCCTCAGGTTAGGTCAAAACCTTGTTATGAAGCGTGCGTAGATTCACTCAACAGCCTGGCTGTGTGTACTGTATATGCACTGACACAAATAAAACTGGTTGTCAGCACAAAAAGTGCAGCGTCTTTCCCTTTTAGTGGCTCGGAATCTCCATATTAGGTTGTATGTTTAAGGCAGTTTTGTAGTGTTGCTAGAATGTCTTGCAGAAGGGCATTTCTGTTTTCCTTAGACACCTAAGTGGGAGAAAGAAATAAGAAAAAATAAATAAAGATGGCAAGTAGGTAGTCTGCAGATAATGTAAAAATATACAACCAACATGAGAGCTGTGACACATGTCTGGCCCTATAGGATCAGACAACGCAGTGTCCACTTTGAGATTATCAACCACATGTTGTAATCTCTGACCTACTGTTTTAGAAGTGAAATTACAAATCATATGTTGGCCAAAAATGTTTATACTGCCACATAACCTTGTTTGATATAATAACTACTCCAGCTTAGTGAGTATTTTGCATGACAATATCCATAACTGAGTCGTCCGTGATAAATCATTTTGGCGTTCGAGACCACCCTTTGTTGTTCAATCAGTCACGCATGATTTAGAGTTAATCCCGCTATAGGAGAGGGATAATGCAGGGCATGCCCCTTGTGCATTAGTGGGCAGACTGACTGCCCTCCTAAGACCAAGTGGATACAGTGTAAACACTGTCCTAAAGCTGTGGGACTTAAAAGCTCCTAAACTGACCTAAATATCTTTAGAGAGTGTGCTGGTGTTTGTACTCACAGTGAAGACCTTGACATCTCTCCTGCTCCGCACCTCTTCCACGAGAGCCAGTGGTTTACCCTTCGGGATGGGGATGGTGCCCAGGACGGTGAAGGAGGAGCTATCTAAAGTCTGTCTCACCGCCCTGACGAACGGCTGGCTGAAGAGCTCCATTTTGCCGATCTCGTCGATGACGAACACTTTCCTGCTGCCCCCATCTGCTGACCCCACCTGGAGACCAGGGATGTTAGCATTAAGCATGAGCACGCATAAGTCTATGCTTAATAGGGGTGGGAATCGCCAGAGGTCCCACGATACGATATTATCACGATACTTTCGTCACGATACGATCTTATTGCGATTTTCAACAGTATTGCGATATATTTAAAATTTTTACCTTTTTCAACCGCAAATTATGCAGTTTGTCAACATCTGTTTTATCTAATAAGATACAGTTCTCACTCTGTTCATCTCAGAGTTTTCATTCACATATCTTGAGGTCAGAGGTCAAGGGATCCCTTTGAAAATGGCCATGCCAGTTTTCCTCGCCACTGTTAACGTGCCGTGTTGTTTTGTGATGTTTCCCTCCACTCCTAATACTATTTATAAATAAAAGGAAACCAGTTCAGTTTAGACATTTATTGATAAAAAGATTAAATTGATTTCATGTGGCTAATCTAACATGTGGAAAAAGCTCACCATGTTAATGTCTCGTGTATGCCCGTGACGGTGTTTATATGTTACACGCAACGGGTGATCAGCAGTGATTACAGAGACGCTTCAAGTGAGATGAAAGTGGAATATGTGCCGCCAAGGCACAGACACCTTCCTTTACAGCACATGTGTAGGCGTCACTCCAGGCTAGCTTTACATGCCGGATTAATCACGGTCAGTGACAGCCAGACGGCACCACCAACACTAAAAATGTCGCTCTGGAATTTATGTGTTTGCAAGCTTCCAATTATTCCATCAATTCTGAAGAAAATCAAAGGTTTGATGAGTTGTTAAGTGGAGGAAAAAAGGGAGTGTTTTGCTTGCTGTGATCTATTGATGAGTTTAAAAAAGCATGTGTTGCAGTCTTACGTTTCTGAAGAGGGGGAGAGCCAGGTTTTCAAATGAAGGCAAGTCGACCACATACTGCCCCACTGTGTATTCCCGTCTACCGTGAGATGAGCCAGCAACATCTCTGTAGATTTAAAATAAGGTGAAGGTTACTCAAAAACAGCACACTAATAAAATAGAGCAGGTAGTTTTGATAGGATGACAACCCTGCTACCTGATTCTGGACAGGTGGCCCCTCTCTCCTGTCACTGTGACTACATCAAAGCCGACTCTCCGTCCTCCCTCCCTGACCTCCTCTGTGTAAAACCCTTCAACTCCTACTCCTGATGACACTAAAGCCTCACAGGCTTTCTGGACCAGAGTGGTTTTACCCACACCTGGAAGCAAAACAAGAGACATTGTAAAACAACATCACAACTTAAAATTGGGGTACTGTAAAAATGTTAGGATATGTTGAATACATGCATTAGTAATGCTAGCATCCAACAAATTGTTGACTTAACGGCTACAGGTGTCGCTGTTAACAAGCATTTCTGATTCTTACAAACAGTCCCTTGTATCTTAGAATAGGGATTATTGAGTCATATTCAGATTCAGAATCTGGATCAAGGAATTTGACTACGTCTTTTATGCATCTCTCTAAACGTACTAGTAGGGACAAGGACAACAAAGCTGGACAAATAATGGTGAGGAATAGACAGGACTATTATGTACACAAGTAGTGGAAAAATAGGTGTATATATAAAGCATCAATGACCAACAATAAAATAAGAAATACATTTAAAAAAGAAAGCATCTATATACAAGTTCAAGTGTAAACAATACAAATAGTGCAAAAAATAAATACTGACATGGGCTGGATTATGTCCAGTATGTACATGTATACATGTCTATACACTGTATGTACAGTGTGTAGGATTTATATTGGCAGTGACAATATTGACTAAAAATCTGTCTTAATAGTATTTAAAAATGTAATTGTTTGTATGAACGTCTCTTAAATGTGTGGAAGGACTTAAATGAATACCTACCTAGTTACCATAAAACATTACCAGTATAAAATGCAATATTATTCAGACAAAACAAGCTAAACAAGCTACCTGTCATCAGAACCAACGTTAAAGGTTTACTGACTGGATTCACACAGCTGACTGACTGGTCTGTATTTACAGCCACTGTAACGTCAGCAGTACCGGACTCGCTGGGTGTTGAGTTTTACCTGGAGGTCCTGTCAGAAACACGTGTTTGATCATCTCAATTTGCTCCCTTCATCAACATGCTGCTGCTCTTCCGTACACACCGAGTTGACGCATGCGCAGTAGGCATTGAACCTCAGAACTTGATTTAGTTTATTTAACAAGCAAATTCAACATCAGTGTTTCATGTAAAACACTAGTTAAACAAGGGGTGGATTATAACCTTCACATATTTCGGTAAAAAGAGACATTATTTAGTTGTATGAAACTGGCTGTGGTGGAATGTTAGTACTTTACTTCAGTATTTCTATTTTATGCTATTTATGCTTCCATTTCAGAGGGAAATAATGTGCCTTTTACTTTACTACATTTATAAACAGTACCAGCTTTTGTATGTTACTTTTCAGAAATTAAAGTGGCAGTAGGCAGTATATTTTTAGCATCATTGGGTAAAAATTCCATAATAACCTTTCAGCATATTGTAATTAAAGTGTTCTGAGAGAAAACTAGACTTCTGCACCTCATCATGGCTGTTTTAAGGCTTTAAAAAATCTAGCCTGTAATGGGAGACTTTGACAAATTACATGTCATTTCAGAGAGAGGGCATTCCTATTGGCTGTGCTCCGGTCATGTGACCAGAACTTGGCGTTCCTTCAACAGATTTCACAATGGCGGCAGCGTCAAAAACTAATTTACAGCTGAACAGTTCACTACAAGATGATTCTGAAAACATTTGAGGAGAGAAATAGGCATTAACGTAACATAATATTGATTCATATTTGATCAGTGCTGCCTAGTTTGACCGTTTGGTTGGAGTTCACGAGTGATTGACAGCCGGCTCTCATAGACAGCAGATGGACAACAGACCTCAGCTCCGCACTGACTGCTTGTTTTCCTCCGGTATATGAAATCTTGCAGATGCCGTTAGGAGCACTGGAGGACACAGAGACACATGATTTTTTCAGGTTAACTGTTTCATGTGCTACTGTCACGATATAGCGACCGTTTTATAAAAATGCAAATGCAAAATACAAGTATGAACCTGAAAATGAGCATGATATGGGACCTTTAAGTATGATTTGATGCTGACACTTTCATACTTTTACTTAAGTAATATTTTGAATGCAGGACTTTTACTTGTAACAGAGTGTTTTTACACTGTAGTATTGCTACTTAAAGTAAAAGATCTTGAAACACTAGCGCAAATTAGTAAGGTTCAGTTGCCACAGAAATCCTAAACAAAACTGTGTCACGTAAAACACACCACACTGGTTTCAAAGTGAAAGAATTAACCGTCTCGGTTTTGCTTATCAAATAATACCGAGGGATAAATGCAAAGTAGCAGGTGGTATTTAAAGGAAATAGCCTGAAATCAGGCGCGGCCCTCGGAGCTCTGGGAGATTTTCAGCTGGCAACAACTCGACTGGAAACGAGAGCTTATTAAGTTGAATGATTTGCATAAACGGTTGCACAGAGAGGTTTTCCATCCTCTTACTGTATATGACACTAAAAGGTCCAACAATTTATGCAAATGTCCAGTAGCCAGGTATTAGCCTATATTTGATTAAGGCACAAAATGATCATTTCCATAGCTTATCTTTATTCAAAGAAGTTGTCAGACATCATAACTGAACGGAAAACACATATACAAACTTACACATTTGCTAAATATGTACACTACAATACTTCTAGCTGTTTGACTCTTGATTTGACCATAATGTGGATTTCTATATTTTCTCTTTACATAGTGTAACCAGGGAGTTTGTTGGCCACTAGCTCAGAGATATGCCGATACTCCTTTTTGAAATCCAGAGATCCAAGCTCATCCTCCAGTTCCTCTACCTCTAGCGGTTCAAAGGAGGATACTGATTCAGCAGAAAACCCTGGAACAGGACCGGTGTTCTTGGTCGACCCGCTTCTTTGACCTCTCGATGACATGAAACTCTCTGTGCCAGAGCTCCTCTCCACTCCACTACTCTCCATCATCTGTTTTCTGGAGCGTATGGTTATTAAGGAGGACGACCCGTCTGCATCATCGGAGGAGAAGCTGAGGGCCGAGGCGTGGGTTCGAGGTCGGATGATGTGTGTACCCTTCA
>CAKALG010040445.1:0-12732 GCA_916700815.1 Helicolenus hilgendorfi | reverse complement strand
AGAGAGAGAGAGGCGATCAGTCACAGAGCGGCCGGCCTTGGCCGCAGAGAGACGGAGGGGAAGAACAACCACCGCCGGCTACATTTTACTGGACTGTGAGCGGAAAATCCAAAGGTTACAGGAGTATTTGGTCCTTGTTTTCCCTTCACCACACACTCTTCTGTTACATGTGAACAGCAACAGAGTGACCAATGGAGGAAAAAGTAATAATTCCACACTGTAAACATACTTTGTTACAAGTAAAAGCCATTGAATATATATATATAAAAGTATTTAAGAAGAATTAGGAAACTAAAGAAAAGGAAAATACTTTCAGTATTAAACATATTCTTATTACTCATGCATTAATGAAAAGTTGGAGCTCATTTTGAATTAACTAATGAATATAGATTATAGATTAATCTGATGATTATTTGCTCCATTAATCGATAGGGGTGGATTCCCTTATGTATTGAGACTTTTTTTTGGAGATTTTGAAATTGTTTTTTTTAATGCCATATATTTATATCGATATATCTGCTTTATTTGAGTCTATGTGGAGGTAGAAGGAAGTTACTGCTTTTATTGTTGTAGTCTGAGTAACGTGACGTCATATCCGTTCCGTATCCGTCAACCAAAACAAACCTCAGAAAGTATAAAACGTTGGAGAGTCAGCGTGGATACGACCTGCACCCTCCCATGTTAAATCCAGCGTGGTAAACACTACACATCCAGTAAAGGATGGAAACACTTTGGGTTTCACACATTGACAGGAAAAGCACAGCTAGACATCACGGCTAAAGCTGCATGCTAACTCTGTTACGGACAAAAACGTTATCGTATTGCTGTAACGTGGCAGTCGAGTCGGCCGTCGCTTTCATCTCCGTGGTCAAATGGGCCGACGCTACGACTGCAAAGCACCCATATACTGACATGTATGTTAAATGCATTCAAACGGCCCCGATGGAGCTGACCATGGATGGATAAAGAGAACGGAGCTGATGGAAGAGCTAGAGACCACCTTGGAGAAGTTAGTAGAAGTAGACACGTGGGACTACGTCCAGTTTTCAAAATAAGGTGTCAATAAAGGGAACTGAATATACAAAATACATCTATGGAAATAAGATTGACGTATTATATATATGTCCCTTATAAATTAAAAAGAAAACACCACTAATTTGTGAGAGAAATGTATTAATAAATAATTCCTGACAATGATCCTGATATATTTGACTTCAGGACATCTCTGACTACATACATGCTGAAAATCAAACATTCTTACTGGATTCATTTAGAGATTTTCCAAATTAAAAAAAGAAAGTTAACAAAAATCGCAATAAATTGTAATATCGAATCGCAATACATATCGAATCGGCACCCAAGTATGGCGATAGTATTGAATCAGGAGATGGGTGAATCATCCCAGCCATTTTAATTGATTGAATGCTGGGTTTGATAAAATAGTGAAAATAAGAAATGCCGTCACAATGACCCAGAGCCCAGATTGACACCTTCACAATGTTTGTTTTGTCCAACCAACAGTCCAAACATCAACATTATTAAAGATAAAATATAATATTTAAAAGCAAAAGCAGCAAATTTTCACAATTGAGAAGCTGGAACCATGAAATGTTTTTGCATGAAAATTATTAAATAGTTGCCAATTAATTTTCTGTGAATCAACTGATTAATCGACTTATCGTTTCAGCTGTACGGTAGTTTAATTTATAACAAAACATATTTTATAAACTCTTTGTATGTTTTGTACGCAAAAATCTTAATAAAGCTGTCAGATAAATGTAGTGGAGTAAAAAGTTAAATATTCGCCTTTGAGATGTAGTGGAGTAGAAGTAGGAAGTGGAAAAGTGAGAAGAACAAGTACCTTTCCACCACTGCACAGAAGAAAAACACCTCCAGATGGTCAGGATGGAAAAAAATAGACAGACCTTTTTTAAAATAAGCTGTAGGAAATGTGTGTTTTCTGTTCACATGTGGATTTCTGTGTGTGATTTTACTGTGTGCGTGTGTGTGTGTGTGTGTGTGTGTGTGTGTGTGTGTGTGTGCGTGTGTGTGTGTGTGTGAGTGTGTGCTGAGAGTGATTTATGGGCCCTGTCTTCCTCTGCCAGCAGTTTGTCTCTTCTAGCATGGAGGATGAATGGCCCTCTGTCAGCCCTGCCTCAACCTCTCCTACTGGTCTCTCTCTCAAATTACCTTTCTTCTCCTCTGTCCTCCCCTCTCTTTACTATCTTATCTCCCCACGCGCTCCTTCCTCTGCATGCACCTTGTCATCCCCACTTCCTTTTACCTCTCCTCTGCTCACTGGCTTGATTTGATCCTTTATTTCCCTGGTTTCGTGACCCCGCCTCTCCCATCTGTCACATCTCCTCTGTGGATCGGGGGTGTGCTTCCACCAAATCCTCGACCTCTAATCTGATCTCTGATTTCAGGGACACTTTGTTCCAATGTGGTGCATCCATTTTCAGCAACTCTGTGTCTGTATCTGCTTTCTATATTCTGTCTGATGTTTCAGCGGCTGGATGTTGAGTTTGCTTTAAGCTGACTGAGCTGAAAGCAAAGTGACAGCTGACTCATTTCAGTGATGGAATGGAACTGAGTACATTTACTGGAGTACTGTATTTAAATTTAAGGTACTTGTACTTTCCTCTTCATGTCACTTGCTACTTCTATTCCACTACAATTCAGAGGGAAATACTTTTTACTTCACTACAATCATTTGACAGCTTTAGTTACGAGTTACTTTACAAATGAAGATATATGAAAATGTTAAGGTCAAGCTGGAACAATTAGTCCATTAATTGATTGACAGAAAATTAATTGCCATCTATTTAGATAATCCTTAAAGTCATTTTTTTAGGCAAAAATATTTCATGGTCCGAACTTCTCAACTGTGACGATTTGCTGCTTTTGTGCTTTTGGTTTTTTTCAACTATTTTATTCTTATTTTATTCTTACGTTTTAATTATCCTATTGTTGTTTATTACTGCTTATTTTGGTGGCATCTAGTGATGTGGTTGCAGATTACAACCTACTGAGTACCCCTCTGCTCATTCCTCCCTTTACAAGACTGCGGTAACGTGAGCCGCAGAGTGCAAAACTATGGTAACACCGTTCGCCTCGCGAACTTTAGGAACAACAGAGGTCAGACGGCAGCTGGCGGTACCACGGTTTCACTCTGTGGCTCATGTTACCGCAGAGAACTACGGCGGCCTTCAGGTAACGTAAAAACGCTAAAGTCTCTCTCTTATGGATGCTCATTTTGAAAAATGTTCTTAACCAATAACAGACCCTCATTAACCGATTATTAACCGTTAACCAACGAGATTTGTTCCGCTCATGCAGCGGTGTACCAGCTACAGGAGCAGACAGATGTTTGTTGACGGGAGTCTCCAGTTCACCGTCCGGGAGCGTTAACTTAGCAGCTACGATGCTGCGTGTAGTGTCGTGGACATGCAGCCACTTTCCCAGTAAAAGTCTCCACCACACATTTAGTTTAGTTTAGCAGGTTGTCAGCGGTGTGTCTGGCATAACTTTAGTGAGTGGCCAACAAACAGTGTGTGTATTTGTGCTACGTTAGCAGCGCTAGCATTGTCGGAGGCTTCGTGCTCGCCGCCGCACACGTTAATATTTCTTTTAACCATTTTAACCGATAGCGTTAATCGGTTAAAATGCTTAATGACGGTAAACGGTTAAATGGTTAATTATGTACATCCCTAATTTACACCTTTTACTGTTATGTGGTCCAGCACTATCCGATCACCCAAAACGCATTTTAATACCAGGTGTAAAGGCAGTCTTAGTTTCAGGTGATTATACACTAATGAAAACATAGTTATGAATATTATTTCTGCAGATACTGTAGATACCCAAAAAATGTTACACACTGGTCCTTTAACTTATTTTTAATAATGATGAAGTTTGGGGACAGATCAAGGAGTCACTTTGGGTAATTGTGATGACATTTCTCACTATTTTGAGAATTTTTCCAAACCAAACAATCAATCGATTTATTAGAGAAAATAATCAGCAGATTAATCCTCAATGAAAATAATAATTAGTTGCAGTTTTGTACAAAATAGTTATGAATTAACTCCACCTCAACCAACTACAACATGGACATAAGTAATAATAATCTAATAGTGTTCAAAAAATGTTGTATAATATATATACATATCGTAGTATAGATACATATCCATACTGAATATTTGAAATGGTTTCAATACTCATTTTCCACAGTAAGGATACATGGATACCTTTCTGCTCTCTCTTCTCTCTGAACGAGTGGACACACATACAGCTATTTATTTTTTAATATAAATCTAAAAATGTATGCCCTCAATGTTGTGTACATTTTTCCCTGTGGTATGGAATATCAATATATTTCAAGGTATTGTATCAAAGTTAGAAATTCCAGTATTGTGACAACACTATTATCACTTTCATTCACAAGGGACATTTTTCAAGTACTTTTACATTCAATACTTTAGGTATATTTTACTACAGTACATACGTTTACTTCACATTTTCATCAAGACGTGTGCTTGTAATATGGCTGTAGGATGCGTGCGCAGCGTGCTCCTTATATGTTGTTTTCGCGCGAATCCTCGTTTCAACGGAACTAGCGAGCGCAAAGTTAGCATGACCCAGGTTGAAATATACTGGTATTACCCTTTAACACTTCAAAAGGCCTGACGTAAAAGTTCAGACCAGGATGAAATGGCAGCAAATAGCCAAGAAGCCTTGGTATTTTTATTTCTAAATCTTATTAGCCAGAGTACTTTTAACAGCACCAGCACACTGTACATCTTCCAGCAGCTGTGATATGCCAACAGGCTGAAGAATAATGTCTCCCACTGTCATTAATTGTGCTGTCATTATCATAATTTAACATCCTGCTCACCCCTCTCCATCTTTATCACTGCCTTTAGCTGTTCGCTCATTAATCAGACTGGAAGAAGAGGGAGGGAGAGAGGCGGGCAGACAAATGAAATAAAAAAATGACCTCTCTATCAATCCCATTTCCAACACATTAGAAAGGAAGCACTTTTTCTTCCACTCCCTTCATGCTCTCAGCCTTCCAGTGCTAATGGTAGATATACAGTGACATGGTAATGATCGGGCCACGGCTGCAGAGCACAGGCCGTATTGATCAGCGGCTGATTTATTGCAGGTTACGGCTGATTATTGGGCCATTAATCAGTCTAGGATTACGCTATCAATAAAACTGCTTACGTTTGTTTGTAAAGTGCTTGCCAGGGCACGGGGAAGGGCAATGCATGTCCAAGCATCAACGACACACAGCTACCATTTCAACTCGAAGATTGTCTGTTTGAAGAAAGACACAGCTCACCATATTCTCTAGATGAATGTTCATACTTTAGGCCGCGGAGATAAAAAGGTGAAACACTTAAGCAATGCATCTGCCATTTAAACTAGGGCATCATGGTCACTTGGTTGTATGGGGTGCTAGATGGCTGTGTCAGGAATACTCATACCTAAATGTAGAAATAGGTCAATGGTTAATGTCTGGTTGAGTTTAGGCTCAAAAACGACTCTGTTAAACCTGCAATACCTGGCCTTACATATCATCATCTTTATGGACCAACATGATCATTCATTAGGAGTCATGTTTGTGTCTACCTGATGAATGTTCAATATTCACTCTCTTTTAGCTCTGTTTTTGGTCTCCACCAACTCCTGATGGAAGTATCTGTCTCTTTAGCTGCTAAATGCTCCACTATGTTCACCAGCTTGTCTCTAAATGTGTCTGTTTGCTGTTTGGTGCCGAGCAGGTAGTGTACGGTGGGTTTTTACAGTTTTTACTGCCTGCTGCAGCAGAAAATGACGCTATGAGAGCGGTGAGAGGGAACCAAAACAGCTAAACAATGAGCTGGAACTTACTATAAAGCTCCGTAAAGCTGTGGGGGTTGGGGGGGGGGGGGGAGCCAATGGGGTGATAATCTCTGTAGATTCATCACTACAAGCTACCCCTTTTACAGTTTCACATTGTTGTCATTTGAGACATTATTTATTATCATTACAAAAATATTGATAATAGCTGCTTAGGTATGGCTGTTAGGGAAGATCATGGTCAGAAACCAACATCAATTATTTGTAGGAGATGTGATGCAATCTCAGCCCAGTCTCCTTGGAATGACGTCCACTCTGTACACCTAGCCATCTACCCAAACCTCCACCTTTAGAGGTTTCACGGTCCCAAATCAACATCATGCTACTTCTGCCTTCGCTTTGGATGGTCAACAGTCCTAATATACACAACTACAAGAGGTTGCATGTCATGAAAGCATAAACATTTAAAATTAATTATTTTAAGTGTTTCAACAAACGACCAATGCTGTCTTTTTTCCAATGAAAACAGTATGGGGTTGTTTCAGCCCACACATCTACAGAAACAGAACAGAAAAGGTACAAACATATCTCTTATTAAGGGTTTATAAGTCTTAACTAATGGCTAATGAATAATAGATCCGTTACAAGCCATTAATAAGAACACATGCTGGGTCTCTATGTTGTGAAAAATAATGCTCTTATAAATGTTGGGAATCCATTAACAAATGCTTAAGTTATTAATAAATAGTGCAGACGGAAGTCAGTCACAGGGACCCCAGAAGTCCCTGTTATTAATGGCTTATAACTCATTATAAAGCAGTATTAAATGACTTATTAACTACTTGTGAAGTGGTACCAAATAATCAAAAATATACAGAAAAGTACATTTGAATGAAGTCAATTATGCATGGCTATTTAACCTCCGATAAAGGAAGGAAGAGTAGTTCTGTATGCTGCACACACCTCAACCCAAACCCTTTGTCACCATCAACAAATACAACCAAAAGCCAGCACCATGAATGTAATTCACAACCTTAATCTCCCTCCTTAAATTAGCAGCCGGATAAAAAGATAGTGCCGCTGTCGACCTGCCAGCAGCTTTACAGCCGGCCATAAAGCAGGAGGGTGGGGTTTCCAGTGGCGTTGCTTAACCCCCACCAGAACCCACAGCCGCTACCTGGAACACAACTTTTACAACAGCTAGCAAATTGAGAGTAGTGATTTTCCTATAAAAGCCCTGAAGAACAGGGGAGCCTAGATTCGGAGAGTTTAATGAGAAGGTTTGATGGCTATCTGCCGTCAAACAGGCCGACTTCGCTGCCAAGCGCGGCTCTCTCTTTTTATTTGTGAGTGTGTTCGAGTAACTGATTAAACATCCCAGAACCTCTTGGACGCGTCGCTAGCGGTCCCCTCCGAGTGCCACGCTCGTAAAAAGCCGACTTGACAGTGGTGTCGTAAAGCAGACATAATGCTGTCGTAAACATGTCACGACACCTGCCATAAACATTAATGACTGTTTATGAACGAGGATGATGAATCGGGGTTCTGTTTTCTGCTGGGAGGCTGTTCAGCAGAAACACAAAGCTGTGTTATGATCCAAACTTTTTGGCAGGAAACTCCAAACATCTCTGTGCTTAGCGGGATGCAGTCCAACCAAAAGTCAAAGCAAAGTCATCAAGTTCACTGAGCAGTTATCTGATTTATAGTCCAATCTGTCATTAATAATAATAAAGCTCAGTCACCATCTCTCCTGCCACTAAATATTGAAAAACACTAAAGTGAACATGCCAAGCATTTCATCTTCATCGTCACACGCCCAGCTGTTTTGCTAGGTCAAACACCTTTGCATAACAAAGCGACAGGCAGCGTGTGTGCTGCTGATGGAAACATGTAACAGCAAAAATCACAGGCTTGGCGCTCAGCACGCCGCGGAGGAACAGATAGCTGTAATCCCATTTTCCCACCAGGCGGTCCAGCATGCCTGTCTGCGGTACTTAGAGATAAACATCGCCGTGCACTCTGCGTGACCCGGCGCACACCTGCTGAGACAAGCAGACGCACACATAAATGCAGGTGCAGAGACAGCAAAAGACTGCTTTATGTGCTTTGTCAAAGTATGAATTATGGCGCATGGCTTGACAGTTTGTATTTAAGTGATGTCAGCAGATCCAATAAGGCTATGTGGAACAGATGTACGTGAGCTTTATATACTTTGTGTGCTGTGCTGTCAGACATCCCTAAGGGGACAGTCTAAGACAAATGTGTTGGTAATTTACAAGTGTGCTTAAATACCCATTATTCTTTCCTCTGCAAGCTCTCTCAGGATCTGCTGAGCTCATTTATCATCAGCTGCACACGAGGCGTACACACACATAAACGCAGGAAGAAAAATGAGGGGTAGTGCCAGAGTTGTTGCTGTTGGGATTGCGTCAGTGCGGAAGCTTTAAAAGATAATTTCCATTTATTATGATGTTTTTGTTCGTTTCTGTAATGATAAGATCGTAGAAGTTTAGAAGTTTGATGGTGCAAGAAACCAGAGGTGGAATATAACTAAGTACTCGGGTACTAAAGGCCTTCGCACACAAATAAATATACGGCCTCACGTTGTGTCAGTAACCTTTACACACCAGCAACTTTCATTCGTTTTCAGAACAGGTTCATCAGAAGCCAAAAGAGAGTTGATTGACCCCTCAGAGCCACCATCCGTGCAAACATCATCATCCAAACTGGCATGATAAACATACATCCATGCCATCTCCCAGCACAAAGCACTTAACAATAAAGAAATAAAAGAATTCAGGGATGCGGGATTTAAAGATGGCTTGTGGCAGCTGATTGCAGAACAGCTTGGAATCAGGGATGGATGGAGGAAGGATTAGACAGATTGAGCTCTAGGCAGCTAAACGATAGCTTCTTGCTAATGTCATTCATTCATTAGTCCCGTTTGGGACTAGCGCTAAACATTGCACCCACGTAATTAATTCAGTTTAATTCAGTCTCGTATTGCAAATTTATCAGACTCAGAGTGCAAGATTTCTGTGCGAGACGTTTTTTATCGGATGACAGATTAAAAAAAATGCATATGAAAAATAAAGACGTTTTTCCATTTTATGCTACTTTATACTTCTTCTCCATTACATTTCAGAGGCACATTTTTACTTTTTAGATTAAAATTTTACATTAAAAAACACGATAAGCTTACAAAATACAATAAACTGTTAATGATTGAACCAATGGCGTCCAATCTTTTTGTGAGCATGACATGTTAGCAGTTACAGGTACAATTAATAATTCATTAATAACACTCAGCCACTAGATGTCACATTCTCCCTCCAACGTTCCATTGCATTTACTTCACAACAAGTGGTTACCAGGCACTTACAGTCAATCTTGGCCATTTCTAAGTTTTTTCCACAGTAACTGACGACACAGAGACACCACATGATACCAACGTCGTTATACTATTGGCTCACAAGCCTTGTTAGAAGTGGGAACCAAACGTCAGATATCTTCCAAAGAGATAAACATTTGTAAAATGATTAATTCACAATTATTATAATTTTTTTCAGTAAAAGCCATACTTTTATTCAGCACCTTTCTAAAAGCTCTGTGGATGTATATAAAAAAATGCCTGTCTACTGCACATTAAAATGTAATCAATAAGACTTTGCATGACGCTTTAATACATGTCATGGCCTATTGAAAGAGGCTGGGTCACGCTTCATCGATGCGTCATATGTTTGGGGTACAACTAGGGCTGGGCGATACATCGAATGTAGTCGATGTATCGCGGCTCGTCCCACGCGTGGTGTATAAAATGACTATATCGCGAACATCGACTACAAATTGTCCTGTATTGTTTTTAAGCCACCCCGCCGGTATGAGACTCGCTGTGGCAGTTCCTTCTCTCCCTCCTCCGGCTCCCTCTCAGACACACACACACATCACAGACTCCGCCTCCATCCAGACCTCTCTCCTGGGCGAGTGTGTGAAGTATGCGGCCGACGTTTTTGTATTTGGAGGGACGCAGCGGAGAGAGAAAACCCAGAGCCCGGAGGAAGCGGAAGACAAGAACACGACCAAAGCAACCAGAACCAGCCCAGAAGCAAATGACTCTGGCTTCTTCGCTTTCCAAAGTAATCCCATATGACAAGAAAAGTGCAAAATGCAAAGAAATCACGGCCGCTGTAAACAACTACATCACAACGCCGTTAGCGTAGTGGAAAAGCTCGGATTCAAAAGACTCAATAAGACACTTGATCCAAAATATGAACTCACTGTTCGCAATCTTTTTGCGGAGAAAGCTCTACCAGAGTTCTACATTTCAGTGAGAGAAAAGTTGGCCAACCAGCTAACAGAGGTGACCCACTTCTCCACAACTACCGATCTGAACGTCCAGCTAACAGAACCAAAGCTGTGAGCCTGAATAAGTGGACCAGACTGCAGTGCTTTGGCCATACAGTAGGCTGCACCTACCGATGGGTAAGTCTTTCTACACTAGTGCAAATAATGTTTTTTTATTATCAGCAATGTTATAACAGCTTACTAGTAAACATAACAATAAGTTACTTTACACTTATTACATCAAAAACTGTGTGTGTGTTTGTGTGTGTGTGTGTGTGTTATGTATTTATCAAAATATATAAAGCATGTATTGCCAGATAACTATTTGGTTAAAGTGAATACTGTTTTGTTAAATTTAACTTGTGATTTCCCCCTTTTTGCATACAAGATTAAAATAGCTCCAACAGAAACCACTAATGAATATAAAGAAGAAGGTTTTAATGCAGACATATGCTGCAGGGACTACAAGAATCATCATATTGGTGTGATTGTATGCATCAAAGGGTTAAATTGAGCATTTATGAAGTGCTTAGAGGATATTTGAAAATATGGCGATATATATAGTGTATCGCGATATTGCCTAATAATATCGCGATATTATATTTAGGCCATAGGTACAACACATGCGCAGTAAAATCTGGTCTGCACTCACTGAAATTGAGCCAATTGCAACGCACGACCGCAGCTTCAGTTACAATGTGCACGTGTCATTCCACATACCCCAAGACCCGTGTCCGTCCGTGTCCCGGCCTCCTTCAATAGGCCTTGATATATGTGGGGAAGTCCAAAGCTTGACAGCCCTGCTGTGCCTAGTTATAGTTGCTAATCTATGATTGGACATTCACTATTCGGCAGAGGAACTTAGCGTACGCTTAATTGCCCTTTAAAAGGAGACAGTGGGGCTTTTACTTCAATCCTGAAAACATTTATGCAACTCTTGCCGCTGTCAAGCAAACATGACACACAACGCGGCTGCTTGACTGATCACTGGTACGAGGACATTTGAGCACATCACTCCGGTGTTAGCTGCACTTCACTGGCTGCCTGACACATTTAGAATTGATTTTAAGAGTTTATTGTTAACTTAAGATGTGCATGGTTTGGCACCAAGCTACCTCACTGAGCTCCTTACAACCTACGTGCCACCTTGTAACCTGAGGTCCTCTGACATGGCCCTACTGGCTGTTCCCAGGTCTAGGCTGGTGACTAAGGGTGACAGGGCCTTTAATGCCATCAATGCCCCTAGACTCTGGAGCAGCCTACCTCAGGACCTCAGGTTAGACAGCTCTATAACCCATTTTAAATCTCTTTTAAAAACCCATTTTTATAAAAAGGCTTTTTTAACTCCATAAGGCAACAGCTTGGTGCACCTTTTCCCCACCTTATATTGTCCTCTTTTAGCTTATGTAACTTATTGATTTGATACCACTGGTTACTCATTATTTGGTCTTCATGTTTTGTTCATTTGTTGTTTTCATTTCGTCTGTATTTTATCTGTGCAAGCACTTTGTAAGGTGCTATACAAATAAAGATGATTATTATTATTGTTATTATTAACATCCTCCATTGTATCCGGTGCTGTTGTCACTGTAAGCGAAGTAAGCAAAGGGAAATGTGTGATGACATGACAATGTGGCAGCATGAAGCGCTCGCTGGGTGCATCAATCAGGATGGATGACGCTGTTCATAGCGAGGTTACAGTAAATCACAAGGTGACGGTTTAATCCCGGGGAGTCTTACAGGAAGAGGGTGGAATTCAATTTCCTAGCATGCCTGAGCAGAGCTATATGCTAATACAATACAGCCTGCACAGACCATCCGTGAGCTGGGGGGTGGTGGAGGGGAGGGTGGTGTTTTCTCTGGGGTCTCACACCTTTCATGCTGTTCAGAGAGATTACATTTCAAAAATGCCACAGACAAGACAGACAGGATAATCAATCACGTGAGTACAAAACACACGCAGGAGCCGGTGCAGTGATGTCTGCTGGCTGTGTCTGTTTGCAGGAGTCATAAATCAATGCTGTGTTGTCAGAGGAGTCTAACATGAGCTGGATGCAGAAACAGAGTGTGTTCAGTCTGATCCACGCTCTGCTATACTCCCTCTCTTTCTCTGAATGGATGCCAGGTCCAAGTGACAAGAGGACAGATAATGCTGCTGATCTAGTGTGTGTGTCCTTGTAGCTGGCCACAGTGGCAGACAGCAACCTCATTAATGTAGCACAGTGGCTCATAGGTGACCTCATTATTCTCCTCCACAATCTCACTGATAACTAACTGCATTTGCCCTCTATTCAAGTGTGTGTGTGTGTGTGTCTCATGTTTTCACAGTCATGAATCAGCGCTGCTAACCAATGTCACACTGTTTTGATAGCAGCTCTCCTGTTTAGCTCAGTAATTATAGCACTCAGGCTCGTGTTGCTCCGGTAAATCTCTCATGAAAATTCCAGCGAATGAGCGTCACAGTTCCAAGAAAACACGAGCAAACAAAGCAGCAACAGGGAGTAAAACATGGGCCACGACTTCCTGCTTGAGCAGCGCGTG
>CAKALG010040443.1:0-12670 GCA_916700815.1 Helicolenus hilgendorfi | reverse complement strand
ACGCACTGACAGTTTGGGAAACACACCTGTTGATGTGCTGAAGAAACTGTGTAGAATAAATAATCAAAACAACGTTTTGATGTGCACATAAGTACGTAGGGGTTCTGTGCTTATTTTAACCACAGTCTGATGCTGGTGGCACAAAACGAGCAGATATGCCATGTATGCTTCAGGGCTTCATTACTGAAGCCTTTGCCTTTACACTGTCTCTCTTTAATGACAGCAGCAGGTATCCGTTCCATCTAAAAAAGAATATATATATGCATGGCAGACCTGCTACATTTTGTGCCACCAGCATCAGACTGTGGTTGAAATGACCACAGAACCCCTCCGTACTTATGTGGACATCAGTGCACCATGCCCAAGTACCCACAGATGTGCTAAAGGAGCCTGGCCACGAAATTACCAAAAGTGCGTTTGGCACGCTCCCGACGATCTGGCCGCACCGCTGGGTTAACGAGCCCACCTGTTATGCACACAGAGCAGCAACTAACCGTGGACTGAAGGTAAACAGATAAACACAAACTCTCTGACAGCTGCTGGTTCTGAGGACAGACAGGCTGGACATCCTGAAGCTACATCTTACCTGCTTTGCCCTTTCTGAGTTAGATTGCTAAGACTGAAGCATGACACAACATGAAAACAACAACCCCTCATTTGCAGAAATGCATGAATAAATTTAAAAAACAAATGTGTAAATAAATGTATAAAGAAAAGAATATAGAGATAAATAAGTTTGGGTAAATAAATAAGGGGTGAAATGCAAAGGGAAAATCGTGCAGAAGTAAATAAATAAATGCAAAAATTAATAAATACATTTTTAAAATGTATAAAAACAAATACATAAATAAATAAAAGGGAAAATTAAACAGAAGAGTAAATAAATAAGGGAATTAATACAAAGATAAATAAATAAAGAAGCAAATTAAAACAGAAATATAAATTTATGTCACATTTTGTTCATTAATTAATTACTACATTTATTTTTAATATTATGTTTGTTACTTTTAATGGCATATTTATTTATTTATCAAGTCAATTATTTATTCATTAATTTCTTTTTTATTTTGGCAGGTTCCGTCCTCCATACATTTGGGCATAAAATAGAGATTTTGTGGGTCCACAAAATCATTCTCCAATTTATTGTCTATGGAGCAGCTCCAGACTTTATACCTGATGACACCACAAGTTTGAGACTTACTTCTCTGGTTTCTGGCTTTGAGAGAGTAGCTCAATCACAAATATTGATTGAACTTTCCTAGGCCGTGGAAATAACTTATTGGAATTCATAATTTAGGTGGTGTTCACCTTTAAAGTGGAAGTGAATCAATCAACAAAGTTAAGCTGGTTTACAAAATGGATTTACAGTCTAACGAACAATTATATAACAAACATTACAAATGAAAACATTTAAATGAAAAAATAATCTTTGTTTTATCTTTCGTCATTCTCATGACGTCACAGGCTAGAGTACTGCAGCATGGCGGTGCTCTTACCACGAAAGCTGCACTAAAGATGAAACAAGGCTTCTTTTTTCTTGCTTACATTTGTCATGTTTCTTATATAATTGTTTATTATAGTGGAAATCGGTTTATCAAACCAGCTTAACTTGTTTGACTGATTCACTTCAACTTTAAGAGATTGCAGAGCTTGGACTGACTAACACATGCAGCTAAATCCAGGCAAGCAAGGCACAATAAACAATATAACCACGTCAAAAAATTGCACACATTGCTATATGCCATGGACAGAACAGTAAAGCCACAGCAAGACAAGAGCGTGTGCATTTCACTCACCATATTTGAAGAGGAAGGCCTTTCTCTTCTGGTCTGTCCTGTCAACACGTGTCCCTCAGATAAGTTTTCATGCTTTGCATAGAGGAAAAGGAGCACTCTGTTGATGTGCTGGTGGCTGGTATTGTTGAGGATGAGCTGGAGCAGCTTGTAGACCTCGGAGAGGGTGCCCTGTAGCTGTACTTGCTCTCCTGGTGGCTTGTGAAGAAACCTGTTGCTGCACAGCGTGTGCAGCTCCTTCCTTAACTTCTGCTCATCATCATCTTGATCAGCTGAGTCAACTCACTGCTGGGAGATGCTGCTGAAAAGATCTAGAAAGAAACAAATGATACTTATGAGGAAAACAGTGGATGAATAGTGCATTGGGGCAATGGGATTTCACTAACGCATCTGCACTCCACCGTGCTGTCCACTCAGGCAGCTTGCTCTGTCATAAGTCTGACAAATTAGTTTATTTATGGGACTGTAGTTTCGATGTCTCTCATCACAGCTGATGTTATAGCTTATGCATCTCTCTATTTGTCTGTCAAAAAATGCCTAGAAAACATTCACGCACAGACACACACACTGCCTTTTTCATTAACATATCTGATGATGACAGCGAGTTGGCACTTAGTGGAAATGCCTGATGTACAGCAAAGACAGTAAATTCTCTTTAACAGAAAATTGATTTCAAAATACTCCAGCTGGTTTACAAAGCACTAAACTGTGTTGGGCCAAAATACATTTCTGATCTTCTGCTATGTTATGAACCATCCAGACCTCTCAGGTCATCTGGATCAGGTCTGCTTAGTGTCCCCCAGAGTCAGAACTAAACATGCAGAAGCAGCGTTCAGTTTTAATGCACCAAATATTTAGAAACAAGCTCCCAGAAAACTGCCAGACCGCTCCAACTCTGAGTTCTTTTAAATCAAAGCTTCAAACTTTCCTGTTTGCTGCCTTTTATTAAACCAGATAATGATCTTATACTGAACTAGAGCTTTTACTCTTGTGTTTACTCTATTTTAGCTTATATCCTAGGTTTCATTTTTAGCTTGTTTTTATTTTCTAATCTTTAATGTTTTTATAACTGTTTTAATTATGTCTTAATGTATGGTGTATGTATGCCTTTGTATGGTGTATGGTGTTTGACATACCACACTGACATTTTACATTTTCTGTCTGTATTTCAAAATGACAGAAACAAAATGTAAAAATTACGTTTCATTTGTGATTTATATGTAAATGGTCTTAGATTTACAGTATTTTTTGTAATCACAATCGTAATTATCTGTATTTAAGCTTTTCTTAATCATTTTTAAAGATAATTATTCTGTTTTTAGAGGTTTATGACTCTATTTTAACAATTAATTTATGTTAGAAGAAAAGGATTTCATGGAATTCTAAATATATTTATTGTAAAAAATGCAGATTTTTTTTTGCAAAACTTCTGAGTTAATGTAAATTTGGGCTTTTGCAATGTAAAATTACACGTTTCATTTGTGATTTAAATGTAGATGGTCTTAGATTTACGGTGTATGACTATTCTAACAATAAATATCTGTTAAAACTAAAATATTTCTAGAACAATTTCATTTTACAGTTTATTTCTGTTAATTTATATTTTTCCTGTTTGAGTCTCGTTGTGTCTCTTGAATGCTTGTTGTTGAAACGAGTGGCACACAGCTGCAGACTATGAGGTTACTTGGCAATGTCTCGTCACCTGGTCATAGTGCTGCTAACATTAGCAGCTAACGCATTCAGATATATTTTATATTTTATTGAAAGTCCGAATACCTCAATGTTCTCCTCTCCGTACGCAGCTTTAGTTTGGGCGTCAGCCTGTGGTCTGAGTTTATTTTAAGTTGCTGCTGTAGTGGTTGTTTAGTAAAATAGTTTTGACTAAAACTCTCCGACTCTTCGTCCTCCATCACTGCACCTGCTAATGTTGCTAATTGCTAACGGTAATGAGGGCAGGTGGCTTCCGGCACAGCGCTGACCAATCACAGCCTGGCAGTGGCATGACGTCAGCCTCGTCTTCTTCTTTTTCTTCTTTGGTGTGTATTGGCGGTTGGCAAACCATCTTAGAGGTGCATTACCACTACTAACTGGACTGGAGTGTGGAACAGGCGGTTGTGCAGAAACAAAATAAAAAATAAAATAAAGAATACAAAAAATTACAATAATAAATAATAATATGTGTAATGTGTAATTGTCTGAATTATATTTATTATTTATTTTTTAAATATTTTTGAGAGCTTCAAGTTATTTTAACATGGTCATTTCAAGATTCAAGATTCAAGATGTTTATTGTCACGCCAGTTATACGGGTACAGACGTGTGAAATACGTTTTGCTGGGAAGCTCCATTAAAATAATAAGTTATATTACATTTACATTACAATTTCATTTACATTACAATTATAAAAGGAAATACTTTGTACATGGAGCATACATACTGTATATTTGTATTTGTAATCGTTCCTATGCAGATAGTAGATAGCTTATTTATTGACTACACTGAGGGCGTTTTATATTTTAATAATTTATTTATTTATTGTGTTGAGTTGAATGTACTGTATAATTACCTTGTGCTTTTTCTACCTTTTTTTTTCTTAAAGCTGACTCTGTGTAAACTGCTCAGAATTTCAATGTACTTAGGTGCAAATGGCAAATAAAACTCTTGAATCTAATAATAATAATGAGGAAAACTCTAGATTTGTTTGACTAAATCAGTTTCTCTTAAGAACTGAATAATTTCACAGTATATGTTATCTGCTGTATTCCCCAATAGACCTGACAATGACTGTAAAAGGTGATTCCTCTGGATAATGTAATTCCTGCAGTGTATCAGTACATATTTGACAGTTTCTGGTTGATTCCAATAATGTGCATTTCCCAGTTGGGTGCCTGCCTATTCTATATAATGCATGGTTAAGACCTGTATGTCCAATTCTCAGTCGAATGATGACATTTTCTTCCCTTCTTTTCCAGCCCACTCCTTGCTCCAACATGTTTTTGTATATTGTACAGATGCCTTCCAGTTTCCTGATCATCCCTGTACTCCTGCCATACTGTTTGTGCATGACAGCCTCATCTGATTGGTTGAGGGGAAACACCCCCAGGGTGACATTTCCGGAACAGATATCTGATTATTAGATAAAGCCAGTTTTGATGTTGTTGACATATTAGAGTCAAATGTTTTTCCTCCTGGGGGAATTTTGGATATCTCTTTTAATCATTCCATAAATAAAAAACATACTGTTAACAGCCATAAAAAACTAGAATCACTCACATACAAATGAAGCTAAATTTAACCATTTTTACCACTCGAGAATTGATCAAAAATTATTCATAATCCCTCCAAAATACCACATAAAGACACCAACACCTTGAGGAACGACATAGAAGAAGCCATTCTGTGATTTGGTATCAAAAACATTTGACATTTGGGGATTTCTGCAAGAATTGCATTTTTCGGTGATCGGGTGCATGGCGAGCACATCTATTCTGGAAACTGCTCAGAAACCCCCTTATTGTCAATCTACCTAGGAAAGCCATCCATCCTCTGAATAACCTAGATCTTTATTTTGTGGTTGTAAAGTTTCATGAGGCTGTGATTATCCTAGAGGTCACCACAGGTCAGTTTATACAGTGACATCAAGTTAGAAAAAAATGGTCTCACTACAATGAAATGGCTACTATGGGGACTATTATCATCATACATGAATACAATTTGGCTCACTGGATCCAATAGAGTCTCCGCTTTCCAGGCATACCCAATTTATGCAATTCCACGACTGTTTAGGGACCCCGATATGCAGAAAAATTCAAACACATCATTTTTAGAATAGGCGAAAATAACACATTTATACTGTTTTTGGATGGATAGAAAAATCTGTTTGTGCTGAAAAGTGTTTATGTGTTGAGGTCAAAAATCGATTTAACGATCCTTTTCTCCCCTGCTCTTATGGTTGAAGTGTCTGTAATTTAAAATAAACTTCGGTCAGTAATCTAAATCAAATAAGCATTCCTGAAATGTTTATTTTCTACGAATATACTGAATGCATTCCCATCTCAGCTTGTATGTATTGTATTCCTGTATATAAAAACATGCACTATGTATTGAGTCTGAACTGGAACACAGCCCTCTTTAGCCAGATCGATGTGGCAGTCTGCTTGACCCTTTGTACACTACACTCTTACAAACGCTCTGTTATATTTCATGAGTAGCTCTCTGTGCAGTATTTTGCAGCTTATGTTGTACACCAGTTGTTGTGTAACTGTGAGGACATGGACTTGTAGCACAAAATCCCACTCTGTCCCGACAAAATCCTGCTGGATGTCACCCTGCTTTGCACTTCCGCGGTCTGCTTCCTCAAAATCCTCAAGATTTCTCAGTGATTAACTACAGTCCAGTATAGTCACGTTTGTGTGTGAGTGTGTGTGTGTGTGTGTGTAGTTGATATGCGAAGAATACTGGGCCCAAAGAGCCATACGGAAGTGTCTGAATCATCATGTTAGTTACACACAGCAGTGAATTCAGTTAAATGTCTCTACGTATATTCTGGCTGCATGTTTGTCAGTTGCATAACATATGGAGCATTTCATGGTGTAATGTAGTGTAACATGTCAAACCACATGTCACATTAATTCAATGCATGTTTCATTTGATCAACACACACACAGTATGTGAACGTCTCCTTACATTTCTGTTGTTTGTGCTTATTTTCCCCAGTTCCTCGTTCAGTTCTTTAGCTCATGTTATCTCATTATCTCTGTCCTCAGTCAGTTAGTCAGTCAATCGGCATCTCTCTCACTCACTGGACCACCAGTCTCCAAGTCAACACCATTATATCCACCATTGATTCCTTCACTCTCCTCCTCTCTGAAAATCACAATCTATTCCCCTCCTGTCAGTCATAATTCTTATAGATATATGTGGGCGTATTGCTGTCTGCATGTCCTTAACAATTAGTGTTTCGCCCTTGCGTGTGTGTCTGCGGTAATGCTTTCTGAAGGCATGACCGGAGTTCAACTGCAAACTTAACACGGCTGATGAAGCATAAACAAGATCAAGTTGAGCGTAGGTTGGAGTGGACATAGGGACACACAAAACACACTTACTCACATCAAATAGCACAAATCAGGTTAACATCCTGCAACAAAGAGCTTATCAAATCAACACGGGTTCCCATAAGAGAACGTTGCCGTCACGCTTATATATCCGGGGGATCCAGAGAATAACCCACTTTTCACAACCACACACACGTACAATACACTTTTAACAAAGGCTTTCTCTGGCAATAACATGCTGTTTTACCACGTTTCCATGTAAATATAGGCTTTTATGCTTTCAACACTTTTCCCTATAGGAGCTCGATGATTTCATGTATGTGAAGTACAAAGGCAAAGCCACAGAGCAACTTGGGTATTCAGTCATTTTGAATCACGTACTCGCCTTCATTACTGTACACAGACTGCCGACCGCCCCCTTTAGCGCCCCTATTTTCGAACAAATCGCAGAAAAAGTGCCCTGAAGGATGCCTAAAACATGATGAAGTTCCCTCTAGGATGCCCTTCCAATACAGAAAACATGACGCACTGCCCTCTAGGGTGCCCTTCCAATTGAGAAAACGTAATGCAGTGCCCTCTAGGGTGACCTTCCAGTGGAGAAAACGTAATGAAGTGCCCTCTAGGGTGCCCTTAAATGAAAAAAAAAACATGATGTAGTGCCCTCTAGAGTGCACTTCCTGTAAAGAAAACATGATGTCGTGCCCTATAAGGTGCCCTTAAATGAAGAAAACATGATAAAGTGCCCTCTAGGGTGCACTTCCAGTAGAGAAAACATAATGAAGCGCCCTCTAGGGTGCACTTAAATGAAAAAAAACATGATGTAGTGCCCTCTAGAGTGCAATTCCTGTAGAGAAAACATGATGTCGTACCCTATAAGGTGCCCTTAAATGAAAAAAAACATGATGTAGTGCCCTTTAGAGTGCACTTCCAGTAGAGAAAACATAATGACCTGGGGTGCCCTTAAATGAAGAAAACATGACAAAATGGAAGAAGCATGCTAAAATATGATGCAGTGCCATGTAGGTTGCCTTATGCTAGAAAACGTTCTGCTTGCTGGTACCCCACTGTGTGCTGCTGGTGCCCTTCTTATTTTTTTCGCCCTTGCCCCTTAGACATCCTGAGTCCGCCACTGACTGTACATTACATTATACATTATTACAAAAAAGTAAAATTGTTCAAAACACCTCCAATTATAGTCTTATCACAGACGACAGATTGGGTATTTAAACTTCAACAATGACTCAGTTTTCTTTCTTTCTTTTTTTGCTGCCAGATGCTCTAGCTTCAATCTCATACCGACTGCGGCCTTGTGCTGTGTGTGATTGGTCATTTCAAGCAGTGCGCTGTAAAAAAAAAAGACCACCTCAAACAAATTGATTTTTTTTTTTTTTTTTAGTTCACCTTCCTCACCCTCACTTCACTGACTTCTGGTCCCATTGTGAGCAGGGTGAGGCGGCACCACGGTTCAGTCCCCTGAGATGGATAACAAAGCCTATCCATCTATAGAGTTCAGAAAACTGTTTTACCCCCGCTCGGCCGGCTTCGGGCGGCGAGGTTTAGTTGGACTGTGATGAAAGCTCAGTGTTTGCAGCCAGATGTGTGTTCGTGGGAGATGACAGGTTGTTGAATGAACCATATTTTGGCATGTGAATGTGTTTTTGCGGTGCGTCTACCTACGTCGGTGTGTCTGTCTCCATGTGTGTGTGGTCTCTCCAGGATGCAGAGGATGGATGTCCTTGTCAGCACTGATAGGCAGAGCCGTGTCGACTTGTCAGGTAGGCAGCAACATCCACAGTGTGTGTGTGTCATCACGCCATGTCTCTGCAATGTCACGGCGCAGGGATCGACAGGGTAGCAGCCTGTGTCATCAAAATGTATGAGGGCACGCCTGCCCCCCCCCCGACTTTCTCTCCCTTTGCCCTCCTTCTCCATCCTTCTCTGAGCCGGGACACAAACCATCCCTCTCTCCCTGTCTGTCTCAACTGAAATGAGACTGAAATGTGTCACTGGAGTGTGTTGGATTTCAGCATTACTGTCCTTCTCTAAGCCCGTGTCAATGACAGAGAGCAACTGGAGTGAAAATCTCTCCGTCCTTCTTTCCCTCCTTTCTCTTTCTGCTACGTCCCACTTTCTGACAAGAGAGGAATGCAACACTGAGCACACTCAGGACCTGTATCAAGGGACGGTGTCGCAGAAGACAGAAAGACAGAATCAGCTTGGCAGAGGCAGACAGAAAGATAATGAGAATAGATGGCAGCAGACGACTAACCGTCAGCAACCACCTATAGACACACACACACAACACACACACACACACACACACACACAAGAGAGAAAGAATGATACATCCCATCAAGCGGCAATGGCTGACAAGTATTTGTACAGTGTTTGTTTCTATTGTCCATCTTGTTTTCTGAACCTTTCCCTCTCCTCTCCCTCTCCTGCGATGAAAATACAATTTGGCAGCCTGTATATATTGCACAGGAATTATTTATGAGTGGCATAAACACTGTGTTGGACCTATTGTAGAAAATGTGTTGCTGAAATGCCCACTTGTTGTTGCTGCTGCATTGTGTCCATTGAGTGTGTTTGTCATTATTATTATGTTATTATTAGCCGACTGAGACTCAGTGCCAGCGTTCTGTTTGCCAAGATACTGTTGTCACACTGGCACAGACAACTCAGCCAGAACCGTATGCAGGAACGTATGCAAACTATAGAAAACATTCAGCAGATTGAATGCGTCAGCGGCTCCACAGTATAGCTGCTCAAGTCTGAACTTATGTTGAATCATCGCAAGGAAAACTAGAAAAGTAAGTGCACTTTGTATAAAGTGCAGATCTCCGCCAGATGTGTCTGCTATGACCACTGCTGTAATGCTTGATTGAATGAATACAAATCGCAATTGTATAATGGTACGTGTCCACAGGATCTTCCAATTCATTGTTAATGTAAACAGCTATGCAATGCATTCTGGTAGCTTGCTCCTCATTTGCATAAAGTTGAGGTCCAGGCTACTTTATGCAAATCATGGGCATCAGGCACAACTCGCCCACTCTGGAAACTTTTAAACTAACCTTTGTTGATCTAAAATGAAGACAGATTCAGCAACTACATGCCTTATTTCTAGAAACACATTTCGGTGAACTATTTTTGTATTATAAGAGAAAGAAGTTTCCAAACGAGCCGCCATGTTGGTTCCAGTCCGAAAGCTAGGAGCAGCATCCCACGAGTGAATGCGTTCGTCCAATCAGGTGCATAGTGGCAGCCCATCAAGCGTCCAATGCTGGGAAGCGAGGCGATACCTTGAGGCATGAGGCCACATACTATAACCCCCCATCTAGACCGCAGGGGGCATTTTTCACTCAGACGTCTCATGTAACAGATTCGCTTTCATTTTAATCTATGCAGCCGTCTGCACCGGCTCCGTTCGGGCTTGCGTCTCAGGGCCCGAAGCCATTATTTACGCTTTAAGTCTATTTTTTTCAAATACGCGCAGAAGCAGAAGGTTGATGCCCAATAAAAAGGCACTGAATAAATAGATTTATCTACATTTTGAAACCTTGGCGGAGCAGAGGCTCTGGCTCTGTCCAGACATTGGTTTGTAATCCCACAGACTCTCCTTTCACTTTTGCCCAGCAGCTGGGAAGCAAGACACGGGAATTTCGTGGGTATTGAGGAGCTGTAGTGTTTATTCATGGGCAAACTGTAACCTACACTGTACATTTGCAGCCACCAGACAACTTTATTGCTAACCTTTCCCTCTGCTCTGATTGCCATGAGCGCAGCCACCGGCTCTCTCTCTCTCTCTCTCTCTCTCTCTCACTGTGTGTGTGTATTCAACCACACACACACTCACCACGCACACACACTAAGCACACCCACCATTGAGCCACGATGCATCTGGACAGAAACAAGTACTAATCCCTCGCCGGAAAAAAGATTCCAAACTGAAGCAGATGTTGATCACTTGCACCCCCTACTGGCCAGTTAAGAGGAGTGAGGAGTCAGCAGTCAATGACGGTATAAAATAAATAAATAAAATCAAAAAGTTTGAATCACTGCGACCACGAGAGGTCTTTGAGCATAAATGAGCACAACAAATATTAAGCGGATGGGCCCAACAGTTTGAGAGATTAGCCGTGGACAGACAGACAGACACTTACACACACGCACGCATGACTAAACACATAATCTCCTCCCAGGCTTACGCCTGGCTGAGATAATAATAATTCTGCAATGAATGATTATTTGTTTTCAGTTAATCTATCAATTATTGCTTCAATCAGATGTTTAATTGTATACAAATGTCAACAAATGTGTGAAAAATACCCATCAGAAGTTCCCAGAGCCCCAGGCGCCATCCTCTATTTGTTTATATTGTCTAGCCACAAAACTCCCAAACCCAAAAGTAGGGCTACAATTATTTTCTCAATTAATTACTTTATCATGTTGTTCAATAAAATGTCAAATACGTCCATTATAAATTCCAAGAGCCCAAGGTGACATATTCAAATGTCTTGTTTTGTACGACTAACTCCGAGGATAATCAATTTACAATGATAAAAAAAATAGAGAAAAACATCACATTTCTCACATTAAGAAGAAACAAAAAATATTTGGCATTTTAGATTGAACAAGATTAAGATTTATAGCCACAGTAGCAGCTTTGTGAGAATGTTATGCTCATTTTAAAGAAAACAACTGTTTGATAAACCAAAGTTTCGGGCAAATGGAAGTTTTGACCTGATGATGGCTCTAGACGAAAAATCATGGAAACACGAAAGTGCACAAAGACTGAAGATTGTCTGCACTAAACTATTGTTGAGAAATTCCACTTTGAACCACACATGGCCCACTGCTGATGGCACAAAAAGAAAAGTTAGGTGGTCGCCAAAATGATTAGGGTTCATCATCTGGGAACCATGACTATCTGTACAATTTTTTTTGCCAATCGATCGAGTAGATGTGGATGTTTCACTACATCTTGACCTGCTGGAGGCATGAGAGGTAAAGTTAGGGGATCACAAATTCAGTTGGTTCTATCCTCTGGGGAACATGAATATATGCACCAAATTTCATGGCAATCCATCCAATAGGTGTTGAGATATTTCAGTGTGGACCAAATAGTGGACCGACTGAGTGACCACCATTGCCATCCATAGAGACACACTGGGCACGGCTTCTAAAAATAACTGAAACAATAAATCAATAGTTGTAGTTGTTGATTATTTTCTGTCGATTGACAAGTTAATCAACTAATTGTTTCAGCTCCACTTAAAAGTATTCAACTTACATGATGTAAAACAAACACTTACATTTGAATCAATTCAGCTCAGTTCTAAATTGTTATGGATTGCTATTGGTGGTGAAGATCTCAATTTACATTTACAGTTATTGTTTACAACTATTTCAATATGCACATTTTTAATACCATATCATTTGGTATGACACAGTGAAATTAAATGTTGAATAAGCTGTTATGTGTTTGAGCACAAGCAAACTATCAAATCTATCTGAATATCACTGAGGAAATATTGGACACTGCACACAACGCTGGTTTTATGTCCCCCTCATAAACAATTTAGTGTTCATAATAAAATTTTGGGAGTGCTGATTCTCATAATCCACACAGTCAAATTTTCCTCTGTGGGGCAGTCATATTGTTCACGCTGCAGAGCGGCACCACACCTACATTGTTGCATGTGTGAAAACAGAATTCATCTTCTTATTTTCCTCTTTCACGTCTTCCAAGGTCAGCACACTTGGCACAATAACTGCTGAGGTCCCTGACAGCAACAGAGAGTGAGTACACAGCTATCA
>CAKALG010040442.1:0-11296 GCA_916700815.1 Helicolenus hilgendorfi | reverse complement strand
GGCACCACTCTTCCCAAAGGAAGACAATGGCACAGCCAGCGCAGAGCGATTTTATGTGCGGGTGACTTAACACAGTATGGGATTGCATTACACTGTTCTTGTTATCATTTTGTCTACCCCCTGTTAGTAGATCGTACTTTAGAGAGTAAGACGGGGGTAATAATTATGTGCAAGTATTATACAGTCAAATCTGTGTAGTCTGTACGCTGTTTAATTGATATCAGGGAAGAGGCATCTCAGGTTTCGGTGTGTGTGTGTGTGTGTGTGTGTGTGTGTGTGTGTGTGTGTGTGTGTGTGTGTGTGTGTGTGTGTAACTTTGATTTCTTTAGCCGCACCTTTCTAAAGCAGTGTGTTCATTGATGACAGGCAACATAAAAGCTTCAATACAGCATTAGAGCAGCAGTAATGTTTAGTTAGTAAAGCTATTGTGCTCTTACACAGTACATACAATTCAATAGAGCCTGTACATGCATTGCAACAGAGCAGAAACACCCTTTTTTCAGTGTGAAACAATAGTTAAAGGGATGTGACATTTTATTTCTGAGCTCACTTGATGGTGTATTTTTCTCATTGGATTATTGGTCAAACGTGGATGGTGTTGTTACTCCAGCGGCTCCAGTGGAGTTACTAACCTTAACTATCCGAGGTCAATGACTAACCTTAACTATCCGAGGTCAATGACTAACCTTAACTATCCGAGGTCAATGACTAACCTTAACTATCCGAGGTCAATGACTAACCTTAACCAGTCAAGGTCAATGCCCAACCTTAAGCATCTCGCGAGAGTTTTGCAACTTGGGGTTACCTACTAGACATGAGTTGGTTTCAGGGTGGTTCTGTTGCTTGTAGCAACCAATATTAGGGAACCAGTGGTGTAATTATTACATTGTGCAATCAACATTTACTTTCAGAAACCTTTCATGAGACAATATATTATTTTTTGGCACTCTGAGCTGAGCTTGTCCTTACCACCAGGTAACCTTTAATCAGCTTGATAGACAGGACACATTCCTGGCATAATTACTTAAAATAACACCCTAAAGGTGAAGTCATAAACCCACACATACTGCTAAGTGGTATGTTGCATTAGTAGATATGCATCTCTTAAGGTGATCAGCCTGGATGTGCGTGTGTGTATAATGCTGGTGCAGTTGAGGTGTTTGTGTCAAACTAACATCAAATATTAATCAATTTTGTGCTCGAATTTTCTTGTAAATCACATTTGTATTTTTTGTGAAACTGCACACCAGGCCCCAGCAAGACCAGGACAAACAGAGTTACTAAAATATTTGTTGCTGTGTGATTCCATGTGTGAAAACGCTTCGGACAAAAAACATCAACTCTTTAAAAATGACTTGCAGTCCTCATCCCAATGATATATATATTTTCGAGAAAGGGTTTCAGAAATCTGAGTCACATAAAACATAAGACTGAAAGCAATAATGACTTGATTGTTGTTCATAAATAAAATAAACAAAACTGGATTTTGTTGTCCTCCTCGTCAAAGAGTAAGATAACTAAAGGAGAGGTAAACAAGCGTAGATAAGCAAACAGATCGGATAAGAAGAAAGACAGATAAGCGTAGAGGTAGACAGAGAGGCAGACAGCAAAGTGGCAGGTGGATTAAGACATTAGTGACACAGATAACTTCCGTCCACTCAGTATTTATATACCTGCTGAGTCAAAGGCTATTTTTATATTTCTGATTATACACTCCTCCTTCCTTCCTTCTACTAATCAACGCTCCCCTCCCACCATTACTCCCTAGGTAAGCCAGATTATAATATTATTCAATATAGTTTAACAGGTTAAGCCTTAACGGATGTTTTTGGCATTAGACATCTCTGATTTTATGGCAATACTAGTTCAGCAGTCACTTGGCATTTTAACAAATACAGTAAAATCAAGGAAGCATATAAAACTTTAGTCAACACTAAGCAAGTAAAGAAACACAAAATCTATTTAGTCAAGTTTTTCTCCTGTCAAGGAATATTGTTATGCAGATGATACTCAACTATACCTCTTATGTGTGCTAGATTATAATATTGTTCAATGTTTTGCAGATGATATTCAACTATACCTCTTATGTATGACAGATTATAATATTGTTCAATGTTATGCAGATGATACCCAACTATACCTCTTAAGAATGCTAGATTATAATATTGTTCAATGTTTTGCAGATGATACGCAACTATACCTCTTAAGTATGCCAGATTATAATATTGTTCAATGTTATGCAGATGATACTCAAATATACATTTTAAGTAAACCAGATTATAATATTGTTCAATGTTATGCAAATGATACTCAACTATACCTCTTAAGGCAATTTGATTATAATATTGTTCGAAAGGCCTATAGTTTAATTAATGTTTTTAGCATTAGACATCTTTGATTTTATGGCAATACTTGTTCAGCAGTCCCTTGGCATCTTAACAAATACAGTAATATGAAGGGAGCATATAAAACTTTAGCCAACAGAGCAACTAAAAGAAACACAAAATCTTTTTCTAGTCAAGGAATATTGTTTCTCACTGGCACAGAAAGAAAAGAAAGTGGATATTTTCTCCCTTTCTTGCTTATTCACTTTAACCAAGCAATGACTGAACAAAGAAATGAATAGCTTCATTGATAACCCGTTAGGCTCCCCAGGGCTGTGCTGCAAGCTACATTCCACATTTTTAAAGTATCTTTTTAAAATGTGGAATGTAGCTTGAGGTCTGCTTGAGGCTATAAACAAAAGAAAAAAGGCTAAAAGTGATGGATCATCCCGTTGTCACATTCTCCACCCTATTTTTTGGAGTTTTCATACTGAACTTAACCATTTTATTTCTATCCCATAATTATTATAATCTAAATTTATTTATTTTTAGCAGTACTCGTGGTTTCAAAAGTGGTATATGCATAAAAGCTCAATATTATTACCATTATTAATTTGTTTTAATCTCAGTAGAACCAACAAAAATGTCCTTCTCCATATTCTCTATTTAATTGGAATAATTGATATGAAAAATGGATGAATTATTATATAATATTCGTAGCATTTGCATTTGTATCAGCATTAACGTTGTGTCAAAGCTATTAAAGGGAAAGGGATCAACCCCGTCCCTGTAATCACTTAAAAATGTCCCAGTTTATACAAAACACACACACACACACACCTCAGTTCTTTTTATGGAATGTAAAACTCTGTAGGGATTGGTCTATTCTCTGGAATGTTGTTCATCAGGCCCATTGAAACACACACTCACACGCACGCACACGCACACACACACACACACTACCACCTCACCCAGTTGACATCATGAGCAGAGGCAACACCCCACACTCTCAAACACACCTTTACCAATTTAGATCCTCCAACTGAGGTGTTCTAGGGTCAAGAGAAACTTTGAAAGACTGTATTTATTAGCTCATTATTATTGCAGAAAAAAATGAAATGGTGCCTTCAAATGGGGTCATGTTTACCATGTTCACAAGAGGAGTCCACATGAACGTCCCCTAATATATTGTAATTTCAGTCGTATATATTGCTTTTCTTCGTAATTTTATATTAGGTCTGAGGACAATGTTGATATTCCCAACGGCTTCATCTTTGTCCTCTGTCATTATGCGTTTGCATCTCTTGCATTATGTTACCAACTTGCTGTCTTGCTAAATTGTTGGCCTCTGTGGCTTCTAGACGTCGACAGTAACGTTAATATTGCAGTTGATTAGCAGCGGTGTTTTCACAATTTGAACGCCAAGCATATCGCGTACACGACTTCCCATGTTGTAAACACAAGCTCACGAGTTTCATTTGAAGGCACCAAAAATCTTGGTTTTGAACGTGCACTCGTGCAGCATTAGTCTGTAATGATAAAATGTCAGTCGGGTTGATGCAGTCTGCCTTTAGAAATTATGTAGGCAGCTGATGGTGTGCAGCACTGAGTCCAAAACAAATTTCCCCAAGGGGACAATGAAGTGTATCATATCGTATAAATAGGCTCTGGGCTGGAAATTACTCATTCCCTACACATGATAGAAATCATTATTTATTACAATTATTTTCTAGCCTCCCTCAACATACATGTTACGGTGTGTTTAGGCAAGGCCCTCAACCCCCAACAGTACTCTGTGATCCAGTGACCAACAGTAGAAAAATGTGGTTCAACTGGCCTGCTCCCAGCTGACTGAAAGAAAACGTAGACCTTCACAGACATCTTTTAAGCTGAAATTCAATGACGTTAACATAACAAAAGTAAAGTCAGGCAGGTTTGTACATTCCAAATAAAACCAAATGTGTCATGTTCACACATATGTTCATATTTTGGCATCAATGATTGCACTTTATGCAGTTTATATAGCCAAACCTCACCGCATCATTCACCACCTACTAGCCTATTGTCTACATTGGCAAACAATGACAAGGGATTGGTTGGATTTTTACATACTGTACGTACTTTGTGTGGCCATGTGTTTACTTCCAAAATGTTTGTTTGCAGCAACATTATAAACAAAAGTTTGAAAAGAGCAATACTAAATTTTCATTTAATGGATCATGCCAGCCTTTAAGGAATAGTTTATATTTTTGGAAATACACATACTCGCTTTTTGGCGGAGAGCTACTGTATATGAGAAGATTGATACCACTCAGGGGATAGCATAACTTAGAGTGGAAACAGGCTCACCAAATGTTATATCTCCTTTAATTTGTACATAATGCTAGTCACAGGTGAACATACCCCCTGTTAAAAATTTACAAATCACCTACAGGACACTATATTTCTTGGCTGGAATCATTTCCTTCCTTGAATGTCATCTGTTTATGCTAAGCTAACCGGCGCTGGCCGTAGACTTGTATATAATGGACATACTGTATATGAGAGTGGTATCAATCTTCTCATATAATTCTTCGCAAGAAAGCGAATAAGCATACAAAGTTTGCTTTAAACTAGGTTTTCCAACCAGGCAGCAACCTCCGGGTCTGAGAAGTGAAGCCAATACTGAACAGCCAGCAGGGCCAATGCCTCCAACTTGCATTCTTTCCAACAGCCAGCAGGGGGCGACTTCGCTGGCAGCAAAAAGAAGTCTGATTGTAAGAAAATGAGCCTACTTCTCACTTGATTTATTACCTCAGTAAATATTGTAAACATGAGTTTATAGTCTCAATCACTAGTTTCAAGTCTTCTTCAATACAGCATGATGTTCATTTAGTAAATTATTGTCCCGTTTAGAGTCAAATAGACGATAAAGCAGGGTATTCTTTAGGGTGTGGCTACCTTATGATTGACAGGTCGCTACCACGGCGTTGTCAGGTCTGGGAGTTGTCCGTGTTTTCGTCTTTCAACTTTAACCCTTTCACAGTATGTTTTCAGTTCATGAAAGCTTATTGTAACATTTTGGTCGACTATAAATGTCATAGTCAGCGTTCGGTTGTACTTAGCTCCACCCTCTCGTGTCACTTCTGGTTGCAAAAACCAAGATGGCGACAGCCAAAATGCTGAACTTGACTTCAAAACGGCAGTCCACAAACCAATGGGTGACAACACAGGTATCCCTGATCATACTCAGTAAGTGTCAACAATTAGCTCCCAGGACTCCAGCCTCTGGTTTAGCCTCCAGGGCTTTTCATACACTACATGCCTACAGATCTGTGTGGTCATGTTCAGATCCCTTACAGTATGAAAGTTGAATTTTCTTTTCTTTCTACATCTTGTCCAATTGTGTAATTGTTCTGCAAAGTGTTTTTCCAGTGCTGACATCCATCCATCCATCCATTACCTGTAAATGCTTATCCCATTCGGGGTCGTGGGGGGGCTGGAGCCAATCCCAGCTGACATTGGGCGAAGGCGGGTTACACCCTGAACAGGTCGCCAGACTATCACAGGGTTGACACATAGAGACAGACAACCATTCATACTCACATTCACACCTACGGGCAATTTAGAGTCAACAATTAACCTAACCTGCATGTCTTTGTATTGAGGGAAGAAGCCGGAGAACCCGGAGAAAACCCACGCTAACACGGGGAGAACATGCAAACTCCACAAAGAAGGGCCCCAAGCTGGATTCGAACCTGCGACCCTCTTGCTGTGAGGCTAACCACTGCATCACCGTGCAGCCCTCCAATGCTGACAAACACGTTTTTTTGGGGAAAAGTGACAGAATTTAAGTACATGTCATTAACTCATGTAAACTTATGTCACTCAAACATCGTCAACGACCTTCTGGTCACATTCCAGGACGAAAACTATGATCGCCTTGAGTGTGTGTCAGGTTGAACATTCTACTGTAGGAATATGAAACAGTAGGAGGGAAACTGGTTATTCTCACTTAAGAGAGTGACACACACAACCTCCCTCAATAAAGAACAAGTTAAAAAGATAACCGGTACAGCCTTTGAAAATTGCACCTAAGCTACTGAGTGACTCATTCACGCTGCATTTCCAGGGCGGGGGCTGTAGGTGTTACCAGGGAGAGGCTTGTAGAGGTACAGGTGAGACAGGTGGCTGTCACAGATACAGTCTGTCTGGACTCAGCAGCAGCTTACACACATCTCTGCATACAGACAACAACACCCCGCCAAGGTAAGAATGTCAGAGATTAACATGGGATGTACAGAAAAAGGATTTGATTGTACAGATTCATATACAATGACACAGATTCTGTGTTTCTTGAATTTGTAAGACAGGATTTGATATTTATGGGTATGATGTTTGAAACCCATCAACAATAAATGAAATGCTCATGCAGGAAAGGGTTGGTAGTTATTAGAAAGTAGAGATAGAAGAAAAAAACTGAAGTATAGAATATTCATCTTCAAACCTCAAATTAAATTACTGTTAATGAATCTGTTTTTACTGTTGCAACATGATCACACACAGACACAACTGGTTTTATAGGATCCAGCTCCGCCTGCAGCCACATTTTCAGACAGGAAGTCATTTTAATATTTATTTATTTTTGTATTTGTTTGGTATGTGAGGTTTTGAACAGTACATACAGCCATGGTTGTAGCCCAGGCTACATAGGTTTCAATTAAATGTGCCATTCAGCTGAACTACTATTAGGATCTGTTAAGCTTCTAGTACATACTGTAAATGTAGATGTGTGTCTAGCCATCCCTGCTGCAGACAGTATCACTGTATTTTTAAAGAGAGAGGGTCTGCTGTATAATCTTTTCACCAACACTTCATGTCAAAAACAGAGATTTTAAATGTTACTGTAATGGACTTGAGTAGTAGTAACTGTGGTAGTAGTTACTTCTGGCAGTAGCAGCTCTATAATAGTGGTATCGCCAGTAGAAAAAGGAGGATACAATACCATACTCTGAGGTTGTAATGGTTTACATAAAACCAATGACACATGACTGTATCTTTCTATCTTTCCAAAAGTGGTGCTGAGGGTTTTATATGAAAAAAATGAAAAAATTAGAGACCGTAAATGCTCAACTTCAGGAACGTAGAGGCAAGGTGGTGCACCGAATGACGAAAAACTCCCCTTCAAAACAACTGATACATCATTCTTCAAAATTAGCACAAACAAACTCTGCGATCTGACTCAATCTAATACTTGATTTAGAGCATACTGTATATATATATTTATATATATATGTCATATAGAGTCATATACATGAAAAACTACAGTCACAGGAACGATACAAAAAAACATCTTAATTTATTTCTAGTTTTAACATCATATAATATGTTGTGATGGTTAAAATGAGTTCATAATAATGTGAGCTAGATACACTGCGATGTGTTGTGGGTTGAACCGTGCGCTTTGGCTGATTTGGGATCAGAATCGTGTTCAGACTTAACATCGGAGACTCGACTTCATTTGAACTCCTGAGCTCTGAATGAGTTAAATTAATTTTTTGGATTAACTCCATGTCTTTCTCTGTGCTGAAAAATGATAATTGGGTAATTTCCACTTCTAAATTACCCCCCATTAGTCAGCTGATCATTAAAATGCATCATGAACATGATGCGAACATTCCTCTCTGTCACACACAGGGAGAGAAAGTCAGGTTTAACCAGCACAGATGCCACATACAGTCAGGCCACACCTATGACTCAGATGTGTCTCAGGGCGTTAACTTGTCTAAATGAAAAGTCATCCTGCTTGGCATCAGGAAGAGCGAGTTTCACTGATGTCAACATCCGTCATCATCCCTCTGCGAAACAACCAGCTGCTATGATAATATGAAAACACCAGGTAATCACCTAAAAGTCTAAATGTCTGGTGTTTTGTATTTTTAACTCACTTGCTTTGGGATGTTTCTTTAGTTTGTCACCAGAATAAGATGGATGCCTCATCACTGGCTCATTAACTGGGACAGTTTTTCTCGATCAGTCGCGCCCAGTTCTCCTTTAATCCACACCCAGACACCTGTTTCAGTGATGCAGCTTCATGGAAAGCACACGCCGTCTGAGCCGAGGTCATGCGCCTGCGTCTCCTCTCACAGAGGATGTATTGTTTGAACAGCAGCCTCCAACTTTCCCCCATTGTGGTGTTAAAGTATCTCTGCAATGTGGCAGATGAATTTTTCAGAAGCCGCACCTTGTCGCTCGCTGCTTCCATCAGCGGCACAATGTCCCGTCTGATGACAGAAACACCAACATAACAGCTATTTGGGTATTGGACCTACTTATTCAATTCATATAATCTGTTTCACAGTGATAGAAACACTGTTTTGACTGGATTTTTAAAATCATACTTTTTAAAATTCAGGTCTCTTTTCTTCAAGGGACCTTGAACGCACCATGACTGCTGCAGCCCCTTTGCAAGCAATTTGTTTCTCATTCATTATGAGATAGAAAACAATCATAGAAAAATAGGCCTCTGAGGCTGCTGGAATCAACTTTTTCCTTGTCTAACCTGAAGCCAACACGCCCAAACTTTCCAATTAATGTTGCACCAGCTGCTTATAGAGCAGTAGAACGCAGTCAATGAGAGAAAATGCAACTCGGCGAGTTATCCGAGACCAGTGCTTCCACCCTGACCCACGCCGGGAATCAGGCCGGAAGGAATAAGCCATAAAATGTTGAAGCTGTGTAGAAACACACTTGGAAATATAAAAACTGTCAACATGATGTCAGGTTGTTTTTTATTCCTCTGATGAGCTCACTCGACAGATTTCAGACAGATTTGTGCGAGGCAGCAGCGACACACCCTCGGACTGCGACACACAGAGAAGCATGCAGCTCGGTCGCATTCCTGCACCGACATATGGGTGTATACAGGCCCTCTCTGTGTGTGTGTGTGTGTGTGTTTGAGACACAATGAAGAAACAGTCTGTCATCTTCTCAAGTGATGAATTATGGCGACACCTCGGTGCATGTAATGCATGGCGGGAGGAAAGTGTGTGCGTGTGTGTGTTTAGTGGAAGAGAGAAAGTTTGTGTTTGTGTGGATGAGCGAGAGAGAGAGAAACTGAGAGGCAGATACAGAGAGGACGGTACATGATAGTCGAGCAAGTGTGTGCACTGTGGGTGTTTGTGTCGGAAAATAGATGCTTAGTCATGCTGGATTGCGTTTTTTGTTTATATGGAAAGAGAGACACAACGAGAAAAGGGAAACAAAAGAAGAAGAGAGAAATGTAGAGAGGTTAGAGTCCTGTGTATCTTTTAGGCAGGTTTTTCCTGTATGGGATCATTGTATTAAACTGGTCACATGACTTTGTTTTTCAATGGGCCTAAAAACCCAGCAGAGCAGCTGTTTGATCGTGACAATGAGAGGAATAGCCAGTGTTACAGTGTGTCTGATCTGTTGTGAGCAGTTTATACACATAGACTATATATAAGAAGTGGACGTAGTCACCGTGACGTCACCCATTGGTTTGTGGACTGCCGTTTTGAAGCCTTGAGTTCGGCATTTTGGTTTTTGGCCATCGCCATTATGGTTTCTTGGAACCAGAAGTGACACAAGAGGGTGGAGCTAAGTACAACTGAACGCTGGATAAGACATTTTTGGGCGTCCAAAATGTTACAATTAACTTTCATGAACTGAAACACAAACAAAAACACAGACAACTCCCAGACCGGACAACGCCGTGGTAGCGACCTGTCGTAGCCACGTCCTAAAGCATCCCCTGCTTTATGGTCTATTTGACTCTAAATGGGACCATAATTTACTAAATGAACATTATACTGTATTGAAGAAGTCTTGAAACTAGCGATTGAGACCATAAACTCATGTTTACAATGTTTACAATGTTTACTGAGGTAATAAATCAAGTGAGATGTAGGCTAATTTTCTCATAGACATCGCCCCCTGCTGGATATTAGAGAGAATGCAAGTTTAAGGCACTTCCGCATTTGCTTCACTTTTCAGACCCAGAGGTTGCCCACTGTTTAGATAACACACTCGGTTCTCTCTTTACACTGGGCAGGACATGTGTTACATACTCTTATTATGACCTAATTGTGAAGTTATAACAACACAGAGTTTTGTAATTTCGGTGTCAGATTGGTCTCACATGACAAGAATGCCAATTATAGACAGTTATTCAACGTTTAATTTGATCTTTAATTAAACTTAATTCATGTTTAACTCGACTCCATTTCATTTATCTTTTTGTTGACTAAAGAGTTAACGTTTTCATGACTCTTTGGTTTCATTATGAACAATAAGTCATTTTGTAAGAGTCAGTTTTTGAGTTCTAATCCTTAAGATTTTTATTAAATGAAACCCTGTTTTTTTATGTTTGGCACATTTCCAGCAATAGCCATTAAAAGTATATAACTCTCGATATTGTGGTTTTCATTGTTAGTGGTGGAGCACGCCATTCCGCAAAGGATTCACAGGAAACAATCCAGCATGAATATAAAAAATATTAAATGGTGTTAATCTGTTTTCCCTCCATTGTTTTGTTTGATACAGAATGCGTTTTCTCTTATCATTTAAAGAAAGTTGTAGCTTTAATCCAGTTTTACAAGTAATATTACGGACATATTAACAAAAAGAAGATGACAATTAACTATGAACCCTGATGACACTGATGAACCATGAGCAAAATAGGAAAATGAGTAAGAAATCAGAGGGGATTTGTTAAGGTATAATGACTCTTTTGATAAATCATCATCTAAATATTACTTACCGTAAGAGCCTTCGGTGTTTTCCCTCTTGACTTTACTCATTGGCGTGCATTCCTCATGTCCGTTTCTCTTCTCGTGCACTGATTCATTTAAGCTGAACAGCCAATCAGAGTGATTTCTCTCACCGATTGGCTCTGCCGCTGATTCAAAATGCTGAATCAGCCAGAAAAACTCCGCCACGGGCAGACAAGAGCTGACGGTGCGGGACACACC
>CAKALG010040441.1:0-13121 GCA_916700815.1 Helicolenus hilgendorfi | reverse complement strand
CCGACGACCCCAAACCTCCCAACGGCCGACCATGGGCTCGGTGTGTCAGGGCCCTAAGAATACTTGGTAGGACGTGTTGCATGGATAGACAGTTAGTGTAGCTCCTAATGCTTGATTTATGAACACATTTAAAAAAAAAAAAAGATGTAGCCAAGTCATAACATCAACAACTACTGCCGGTATCAGTCATATCGAAATCATACAGTCAATGCCAATTCAAACCAAGAGGGAGAAATTTTTCCAGAGCACACAGATGTTGGAGAGCTCCCAGACAGTAAAGTATCATTCTCACTGACAGTGGACACGTTTGAAGGAAACCCCCAAAATCCTGCACAATGACCCTCATTCATCTTGGTCGAATATTGTTTTGGTATGTGATGGTATGTAGGAAAAGCCCATTGGATTCCTTGTTGATTCGCGAATGCAAAAACTGACGGGCAGAGTAATGAAAATATTATCCGTCCTGTAAATGTTAGAAAAGAATGCACTGATCTGAAAGAAAATCGCTCTAGCGAATCTGTCACTGCGGAGCAAAAATGTATAACACATGTTGAGAAAAGTTGTCCAATAACCCAAAAATACCTCAGAGTGGAAGCAGAACAAAATACAGCGTAGACTCAGACTGTTGTAATGAAACTCAGAGGTGACACTCTGCTACAGGTATGCAGGGCTGGAATCACATTTACAGATGTGAAACCGTGCAGTTCTGTTTTGTTGATGTACAATTTGTAAAGATTAGTTTCACAGTGAAGTCAGACAGGAACAAGTGTTGATTCAATATCAAGTGTGTGTCTGTCTGTCTGTCCACCACTTTGGACCAGACTGAAATATCTCAACACTATTGGATGGATTGCTATGAAATTTTCTACAGGCATTCATGGTTCCTTGAGGATGTACCCTACTGACTTTTCCTCTAAAGCCACCTGCAGGTTGACATTTGCGTTTTTTAGTACCATGTCTCAACAACTACTTGATGGATGGTGATGAAATGTGAGTCAGACATTCATGATACTCTCAGGATGAATTATAAATTTAGTGATCCTGACTTTTCATCCAGCGCCACCATCAGACCAAATTATTAATTTGCCCATTTTGGTTTGTGACAAAATACCTGCAAAATTAATGATATTCCCATCATCTGTACTTTATGCTTAATGCTAAGTAGCAAATGTTAGCATTCTAGCATGCAAAACCAAGATGCTAAATTACAAATCCTGCTATAGAGAAGGCATGGCCCATCCTGGTCTGCCTCTGATTGGCTGGTACTCACTGCCTTCATTGGTTGGATTGGTTAGGTTTAGGCATGAGGTGTGAGATTGGTTAGGGTTGGGGTAAAAATATCATGGTAAGCCAATGAGAGGCAGTGTAGGGCAGGGTCATGCCTTCACTATAGTAGGATTTGTACTATCGCAACTAAGATGGCGAGCATTGTCAACATTATACGTGCTAAACATCAGCATGTTAGCACTGTCATTATGAGCATGTTAGCATGCTGCCGTTCAAAGTACAGCCTCGCAGAGCTGATAGCATGGCTTTAAGTTCTTACTAATTATTCAGACAGAATGTAAGTTTTAGGGGTGGCGTGACTGCATGCAAAGTCAATAGAGAGCCCAAGTAGACATGAATTTGAATGAATTCAGTCAGAGGCTGAGTTTAACCAGCGGGCAACCTGTGGGTCTGAAAAGTGAAGCCAATGCTGAAGTGCCTCAAAACTGCATTCTTTCTAATAGCCAGCAGGGAGCAACTCCTCTGGTTGCAAAAAGAAGTCTGATTGTATAGAAGTCAATGAGAAAATGACCTTACTTCTCACTACATTTATTACCTCAGTAAACATTGTAAACATGAGTTAATGGTCTCAATCACTAATTTCAAGTCTTCTTCAATACAGCATGATGTTCATTTAGTAAATTATGGTCCCATTTAGAGTCAAATAGACCATAAAGCAGGGTACGCTTTAGGGCATGGCTACCTTGTGATTGACAGGTCGCTAGCATTGCGTTGTCTGGTCTGGGAGTTGTCCGCATTTTCATGTTAGAACTTAAACCTTTTCACAGCGTGTTTTCAGTTCATGAAAGTTTATTATAACATTTTGGTCATCTATAAATGTCAAATTCAGTGTTCGGTTGTACTCCATCCTTTCGTGTCACTTCTGGTTGCAAAAAAACAGATGGCGACAGCCAAAATGACGAACTCAAGGCTTCAAAACAGCAGTCCACAAACCAATGGATGACGTCGCCGTGACTACGTCCACTTCTTATATACGGACTATGAGCTGAACTCAAACACACAGGCACACTCCCACAGACACAGTTGGTTGCTAGCTAGCTAACAGCTACCGTACAGTTTATACATTTGCCTTTTGGGATGAATAAATATAAAAGGTCCAGATCAAATTTGTGCAAATGACGCCATGATTGCTTCAGTCTGAACACAGCTTTAGTCTTGTTTCTCACTTGTTGGCTGAAATGACTGAACAACTAAAATCACAGAAATCAGTGCTGGTATTGGAACCACATATTTGAGAACTGGTTAAAACAATATTCCCTTTATCTACAAAACCAAGCAGATCAAATACTCCAAATGTTTATAATTTGACATAATTTCGGATTAGATTGAACAAAAGGCATCCTGCTAATACTCTACACATTTGTAGGTAAATGCTTTTTCTGAAAAGTATATTTTCGTACCCCCAGCATTTGTGACCTCAGCAAAGCCAGACAATATTCAAGTTTGCCAGTTTGTGGGTTTGGGCGGTGCCAACTAGCTGGGTCTGATTTGAGTGTGACTCAGAATAAACAGGCTGTGGGCTGTAACAGCCACAAATAATACGTAAATCTTTTCCCAGGACAATATTTGACACAGGCATAACATGCAGAGCAGCTCCAAGTGCAGTTGGTAATTGGTGTCTGAGGTTTTGGCACCATGTGGCGCTGAAAGTATTCCAGTCATTGGCAGGCTGGCTGTACTAGATCTGCAGGTATCCTTTCAGTGAAGCGGACAGATTAGCCGTGACTGCTGGAACAGTCAGAAAATAGCAAAAAGTATGCCAGTGGTCCAGCTTTGCAGCCTTGAGTCAGAAAGCATGTGTGAGTTGTAGTCTGCTCATGATGTTGATGTACCAAGTTATATACTGACTCATTATTCCAGTAAGGACTTTGGAGAGGGAATGTAATGACGGTCATCACTGGCTCACCACCACACCCTGTAGAGGTCACAGACAGAGCTGTCCTCATCCACTCAAAACACAATGAAAGCTCAAACAGCACTTGGTCTGTTCTGTCTGTTTCTCTTCCGTTTCTCTTTATGTCTCTTCTGTAACATACCTCAGCTCAAACAGTTTCCTCTTACAAGGTCATTAACAAATTTCTTCAAAAGTCAGCAATGTAGACAATATCATCTTTCATTAACGGAGGCTTTGACATCAAATGGTAGAGCTAAATGACTTCTCATTTGTTAAATGACCAATAAATATTTGTATTATATGAATCTTGGCAGTAGCCTGAAAAGTGGAATAAGTGCAGCTTTAAAGGGATATTTCAGGTTGTATGAGGTCCTTATCCGTGGATAGTGTATTACCTACAGTAGATGATGGTCGGCACGCCCCAATTTGGAGAAACAGACAGGAGTTACCGCATAGAAGCAAAGCAATGTACTGCTGTGGTCGGGGCTGGCAGCAAAACTTATTTTAGCCACCTAAAAGAAAGGCCGACCTTAAAAAAAACAAAATTAGTTTAAGTTTAAGCTATGTTTAGAATATTTACAGGGAACTGAACTGAAATCTAAATCTATACTGTTTTTGTCATCTGGCTTTGAAGAGAGCAAAGATAAGTTTCACTTTCAGCTCAGTTCCCCGTTGGAAAAGGCTGTCTGATGGCAGATAAAGCAATGAAAATATTCTAAATATAGCGTACACTTAAACCGATATTGATTTTTTTAGGTGAGCCTTTCTTTTAGGTGGCTAAAATCTGTTTTTCTGCCGGCCCCATCCACAGCAGTACATTGGTTTGCTCCCGTGCTGGTGCTCCTGTCTGTTTCTCCAAACTGGGGGCGTGTCGACTGCCGTCTACTGTAGGTAATACACTGACTATAAGCCCTGACACACCAAGCCGACGCGTCGGTCGGCGGATAGTTTGGGGCAGTCAGTGAGCGTCCGTCAGCCTAGTTTTTTCGGTGTGTCGGCTCTAGTCTGCCCACGTCTGAGTTTTTTTCTCATTGGCTGTAGTCTTTGTGGTGTGTTCGAGTGCAACTTGTCAGGCCAAAACAAAGGCAGCGTGAGGCAAAAGGCAGCCTTTGTCGCTGCTAGTTCTTTGATGTCGGGTTGGTGTGTCTGGGCCTTATGGAGAAATACCACATACAACCCCACTTCAAAACACCCCAGCTATCCCTTTAAACAGCTCGGTCTTAAAACTTTTAATAGAGAGAAAAAAAGACATGGAAAGGATGACCAACTTTTAAGCGGATGGAAAATGTTCCATTTACATAACAAAATGAACAGCAGCAAAAGCACTTTCATTTCTAAGGACAGGCATTTCCTCTCAGATCTCTCCAGTGAAACTGCAGAGGAAATACTACAGGTGCACAGCTGTTATGTGATGTAATAGACAACTTAAATTGTCCCGAGTGGTCCAAATATGTCCAAAAGAACAAACTGAGACATGATTTAATTCAGTCTAGCTAGCCACTCAGCCAGAGACTAAATACTGCAATTACTAAATTCCACACACCAGAAGTCTAAAAACATCCTAGAACAGAATCAAAAACCACAAAATGTAAGAAAGAGAGTTTTCTCAAGAAAAACCTTTGTGCATATAACTGCCATTTATATGATTTACGTGTAGCTAGATGTCGATGTAAGCAGTAGGAGACACAAATGCACACACACACAAACACACACACACACACACACACACACACACACACACAATCATAGCTGCCCCAACATGAATAACTCCAGCCACAGCCAAAATGTTTTTCCTAAAATGACACCTTGAATTCCAGACATTCCAACTCGACGTGTGAAAATCCCACCGTGTTGCCACAGGAACACCCAGAGCCGACGGTGAGGACATCGTCCTGACCAAAGGTCACCTCCTGACGTACACGGGGTGGAGGTCACTGCCGTGTCTACAGAGACAAAAGAAAAGCACAGATAGTCCAGACATTTACAAACATTACCAACATAAACAAACTTTTCCATCCAAAGAATACAGCAAAAACAATTCCAAAACTAATATTTATTTGTCTAGTGTTAGTCCTTGTATAAAGTCATTCATCTGGAGAATGAAAACATGTCTCCATTCATATTTTTGGTAGTGGGGTTAACCATTTGTTTATATTAGGATCAATGATAGGGCATTTTAAGAGTTGAATAAAGACATATGAGTGGACACTTTGTTTGTTGCTCGTTTACGTACCATAAATATATCCTCCTGATGTTGTCAAATCGAACCAGTCATTGACAAGGTCGATAAACTAGGCTGTGGTCTCACTCCTCTAGGAGGATGCTGGATTGCAGCTGGAGTCGAATGGCACTGGCTGTTGAGTGTGAAAACACATTGCATGCCAGTAATACCTTGGAGCAGACAATAAACAGAAATAATGTATGTGGAAAAAAATAATTTCCCTTTTCTAAAGTCTAGTTTTTATAATACATTGAGACACATATTTCCACATACCACTGCTAACACCTGAATGCCTCGCTCTGCACAAGCCACAGTCAGAGATTTGACATGGGTACACAGATCACTTCCTGACACTAATTTTCCTGTGAACTCATGTTCCCGCTAGCTTCCAGGGTCGTATTTGAGGTCATGCTCCATCCACTGTGGCTGGCGGATTCCAAAATCTGCCAGCCACTCAATAGATTACCATTGTTTTTATGCCTGGTTAGTGAAGCAAATCTAGCAGCCACTTGTATATATTTTACCAGCATTTGGCCGGTGGCTGGTGCTAATTTCCATCCCTGTTCCCATTTCATCAATCTTTAGAAGAAGAAGAAAAATGTTTGTTTCAATTGATAAGTCTTTAATGTAAGGAAGTGGAGATAAATTATTGTTTTTATGCCTCCTGACAGGCGACAGCCGCGACCGGAGACATTACGTTTTTGTGTTGTCCATTCTAGACCATTCTTGTGATATCTCAGGAACACCTGGAGGGAATTTCTTCAAATTTGTCACAAACGTCCACTTGGACTCAAGGATGAACTGACTCGATTTTGGTGGTCAAAGGTAGAACGTCAAGGTCACTGTGACTTTACGTCCGTCACATTCTTGTGATATCTCAGTAGGTCTAGATGTCTAGGTGAATAAAAGAACACAACCATTTTTATTATTTGTTCTGTTCAAACTCAGTATGACGTAATGACCCTTCCTTCCAAGTAGTGTGATAAACGTGATATGAGCTCTGTTCTGTTAACGTTTAGCACAGCCTCACGGAGATGCTAGCATGACTAGATTTTGGTCTTGTTTTTCCTCCTTTGAGGTTGCTATAAAGTCCCCTGACACATCGGTTGTAATATTGGGCTTTACAAAAAAACTTGACTTGCATATTGCTGTCTCATCATACTCTCGATTATTTAAACTTTTTTTTGTCCATGCCCGGGTTCAGGAGGTGTTTGTGGAAAGATGATTGCAGCAACATAGTGTGGAAATAGCCTGCTGCATTTGCTGACACGCCTAAACCAACAACACATCCATTTCTAACTTCAGTTACTAAAAATAAATGAGAACAAATAAATAAGGAACAAGGATTCAATTCATGGAGGCAACCACTTCCTAGCATGGTACACGGGGTCAATATTTTTAGCTGAGATTGTGCACGAAGTTCAAGTAGTAGAAGAAAGGTATATTCTGCAGACAGCTGGAGACATCTGAAACACAGGAAGTCAACTCAGGTTTCTTTCTGCTACACTATTATGCCCCTACTGGTGAACGTAATGAAGATAAAGTTATTACAGACACATTTACACTGTACTGGAAACTAGGGGTGCAACTAACAATTATTTTCATTGTCGATTAATCTGTCGATTATTTTCTCGATTAATCGATTAGTTGTTTGGTCTATAAAATGACAGAAAATGGTGAAAAATGTCGATAAATATTTCTCAAACTCCAAGATGACGTCCTAAAATGTCTTGTTTTGTCCACAACTCAAAGATATTCAGTTTACTGTGATAGAGGAGTAAAGAAACCACAAAATACTCACATTTAAGAAGCTAGAATCAGAGATTTTTGTCTTTTTTTCTTTAAAACAAAATTACGGTTTAATTACGATTAATTTAATAGCTGACAACTAATCGATTTATCAATTAATCTTTGCAGCCCTACTAGAAACCATAATTTTAAGGTGTGGACACATATGATGGGATTCTTAGAGAGTAAAAGCATATAACACACCACAAGAGAATGTTAGAGGAACATTTAAACTAATTAAGAAAGATTCATCTTACTTTTAGCACAATTGTTGTTTAATCTGCTTTCTTAGATCCAGGAGGAGCATCACAGAATTAACTGCTCATATCTAAGTGGTGAATTAGTCCAATCCATTTCCAGAGACAGCACATTTTGAGAACAGCTCAGAGTCTGTGAGTGTAAAGGATTGACCACAGCAGCTCTGAGATAAACAGTGAGTGTTGAGCACACCACGGTGTTGTATAACTGAATTACAGGTGAAACAGTTTCCGTGGTGGTGTGAAGTAGCAGTTGCCAGTGTGGAAGTAGTCAGGATGTGCTGTTGCAGCATGCATTGTAACTCTTCACAATGTTTATGGATTTTCTTCTTTAGATCAATGGATAAGCACCTCATACAACCTCACTTCAAAACACCCAAACTATCCCTTTACTGTAAGTACATTTTTAAATGCAGGGTACTTCTACACTGCGGTATTTCTATTTTAATGTAAGTATAAGATCTAACTACTGGTTATATTATTATATATATATTATATAACTGGAACATTATAATTGATGCATTAATATGTAATGAGCATGTTAATGTTGTAGGTGATTGATGATAAGCTCATTTTACTATGATCACATGGGGGGTGCTGATATAAATATAAATAGCACTGAAACTGAATTATTGGTAAAACATCCTGTAATCCCAGATTATATTGACAGTGCAGGCCTGTTTGGTGCAGTATGGGCTCCCCCCAGAGGACCTATGGAGCCTTTTGCACAGAGAACAGTTTGACATGACACAGTAGGTGTAAAGTAAATAATAAAATGAGTGATGGTTGAATTATGAAATTTATATAGGTTATTAATACATACAGACTACTAAAAAATCACTTGTAAAACAGATGGGTGTGTTTCACTTGGTTTGATTATGAAGCCTATCTGGTACAAAGCCCTTTATTACAGATGTGGGGATTAAATTCCCTTGTCTGGTTGCATTTTGATTAACCTTTTTTGAAACCAGGCCAGGCATCCATTTGGAGCTATTGATTTTGTTTTTTCCGGACTAATGCACTTTTTTTAAGGTCAAAGAGACCTCTAGTGGCCAAGTAAGCATTGTTTAAAATGAGGAACATGCTTATGTTTCATCATATCTGCCTACACTCCACTGACATAGTGCGATCCAGTGATTCCTATTTGTTTTTTTTTTTTATTATTATCCCTGAAATTACAGAATGTAGCCTCTGTTTTCATATCATAGCCACTGTGATGCAGTGATAATATGTCCACTTGCATATACAGGTGCAGCTCAAAAGTTTTGTTAACCAAGTCTATGCAACTGGTTTTATTTTACACAATATTTAAATGACTTTGACACTTTGACCTAAGCTGTAACTAATAATATTGATAACGAGAGCATCCCATTCACGTGAGCCAGTTCCAGGGTCCTGGTATTGTGAATGTTGGTTCACGGTCATGACTTCCCAGGATACTGACACGGCCTATAGATCCTTTGTCTCTATTTATTCGTTATTTAGTTTTATAGGAACATGGGGGGTTTATTCTACCATTGAAATCATAGACTGTATATAAAGATGCATTATATTAATTTCTAAATTACTCAGTAGCCTACCACTAAAACCACACTATTTGTTGCTGCCAGTAGGTGGGGCTTAAGACTAAAGACATTTGTATGCAATTATTTTATTATTTTTTGTAAATATGTTTCAAGTTTTTACATATTATTTTCATTTTTCTTATTTACTCAATAGCTGCTTTCACAATATCTGAATAAAATGTGTTTGTAAATGCTGGGGAGATTTGAGGTATTGTGACATAGACACCACTACCACTACTACTACAACATATTTATAGTTTCACAACTTGTGATGCAATTTTTTGAATACGATGCCAAAATCTCACTTTTATCCTGTTATGAAGACTGCAAGCACAAGTGAAAGCAAGACTCTCAGATAAGAAACAGATTAGATCAAGGGTCGTTCTTTGCGCAATGTCTCTTAATGTTAGAAAAAACTACTAGCTGGACTGTTTAAACACGAATGGGCAGGTAATGGACGCATGTTTGTGCAAAGGCCAAAAGAAGAAGCAAGGAAAAAAACATTGAGAAAGAGATATGTTTTTTCCATTACCACAGTGTAGATTTCTCAGAACCTACAACGCATCGTCTGTTGATAAAACCCTGCATGCTTCATGTGAGCCACAACCACAAGGTGGTACTAACTGTCAACGATTCGAACTGATGCTTCAGTGGTGAGGAAACCTCTGCACAGGTTTACTTGTATTTCAAATGACAAAACTGATCTTCTTCCCCCCTAGTATATTTTGTTGGCAGCAAGATTGGAAATTGATATAGGTATCTCTCAAAGTAAGAGACAAAACATAATTTATCTTTTGTGACGGCTCCTTCAAGGAAAATTAAGGACCGTTGAAAAGAGCCATAAAGTTACTCATGTGAATGTTTTAGTTCACTGGGAGCTCAAAGTATCTTTTAAGATCCACTAGAAACCCCACAAATACATTACAGAGAGGAATCGCTGCATCAGTTTCTCTGTTTCAAAGTAGGGAAAAAAAGATGCCAAAGGTTTTGTCTGTCAGCAGCAGACATCTGGGCAATGGAAGTGGAAGTAGAAGTCACACACAAGGCAATGATGCTGATTGGGTCAGTTTCAGGAACAGTTGGACACTACTGATTAAAATCTATAATCCGCAGCCAAAGCAGAGTATAAGATTGGCATTTTAACTGCATTTTCAGCATTGTGGAGTTGATAGCCACGTAAAAAAAAAAAGATTCAACCCTTGTGTTTTGTTTATTTTGGCTTTACTCCCTCTTTCTTTGGGGCCTTTGGTAAAAATAATAAGAATTCCTTTAAAGATAAATTATCAAAACGATGTAGAAAAGTATTGAAGTGGTAAAACTTTCTTTTGCCACAAATTGGGTTGGACATTTTTTTTTAAAACATTGTTATAACATCATGTATTAGCCTATATGTCATATACAGCAGGCTGTTACAAGTACAAAATTATTATTATTATTATTAAAATATACCTAAAGTACCAAAAGTAATTATGCAGAATGTCCCATTTCAGAATAAGAATCAGATTTATTGCCAAGTGTACACTTAATGAATTTGACTTTTTTTCATTGCTCTCAATGTACTTACAGAGAAATGGACACAGAGCTAAAGATAAGGATAACAAAGCTGACATAGACAGGACTAGTACTTACACACACACTTTATGAAAATCACATGCAGTTTGGGGGCAAGTCATAGTCAAGTCAGCACACTGACACACTGACAGCTGTTGTTGCCTGTTGGGCTTGAGTGGTGTCTGGACAATATTTGTCATTGTTTTGTGTTGCTTATTGATTTCCAATAATAAATATATACATATATTTGCATAAAGCAGAATATTTGTCCACTCCCATGTTGATAAGGGTATTAAATACTTGACAAATCTCCCTGTAAAGGTCCCATATTATGCTAATTTTCAGGTTCATACTTGTATTTGGTGTTTCTACTAGAACATGTAATGTTAAAAAAAAACTTTATTTTCCTCATACTGTCGGCCTGAATATACCTGTATTTACCCTCTGTCTAAAACGCTCTGTTTTAGCGCACTTTGACGGAATTGCAACTGAATTGCATTGCTAGCAACAGCTTGGGTCCGTGTGTACTTCCTGTCAGCTGATGACATTCGCATACACTGCAGCCAGGAATAAACTGGGACACATTTAGAATGTTTACTTTAAAAATTATGTCAAGGGTCTAAATATTGTAGATTCGTGACATCACTAATGGGCAGAAATCTTGACAGCTTGTTTCAAATGCAGTTTCTGAATACGGGCTGCGTGTATTTCCCTGTGGATTGAGCGTTTCGATACTTTCACAGTATTTATATAGGATTTAAGCCTGCTTTATAATAAAAAAAAAACATGAAAATCTCACTTTTTCTATAATATGGGACCTTTAAGGTGAACAGATAAAAAATGTGTGATTAATTTGCGATTAATTACATTAACGATGGACAATCATGCAATTAATTGCAATTCAATATTTTAATCGATTGACAGCCCTAATTAATTTATATACTATGTAGCTTAATCTATAATAATATATCATCAATTATTAGTTGATTCATATTTTGCATGAATAATCTAAATCTCCAAAGTAACTACAGCTTTAAATGTGTTGAAGTAAAAGTACAACATTTGCCTCCAAAATGTGGTAGAGTAGAAGCAGCCTATAACATAGCATACAATAAGGATAATAAAGCTGGACAAATAAAGAATAGATAGATAGATAGAGCAATTTATATAGATCACAAAAAAAGTAGCCTCAAAATTGTATTTCAGTGCAGTAAATATAGTTGTTGTAGTAAATGTAGGGTAACCTTCCTTGCTATCAGGTCTATTTTACTTAGAATGCAGCATTAACACAACCTTGTACAATAGCTTCGTGTCCACCGGTTTGACACAATGAATTAGCCCGGCGGTAAAGCTCATCACATGGGTGCAAAGCCTCCGCCATACACGGCCCTTAATCCTGTTAATAATGCACACTGAGTACACCTGCAGCTATGAGCACACTTACAGCCTCTCAGCTGGTTGTACAGTAGCAATAAAGGGCGACTTGGTGGCTGCTTTTTGCCATTTGTTAATAGGAAGGCGTGTCCTGGAGCGATGCATATAATAGGGAGACGAGCTGCGGTAGGCTTCTGCTCTCCAGTCCTCAGTTCTCTGTGGTCTCAGTGCACCACCAGCAGCAGCCTCTCCACGAGGATGGCCGAGCTCTCTCAAGAACAAGTGGTGTTCAACAAGCCAAAGGTACGTTATCAGACGGAGCTACACTGTACTGTAGTATGAGCAATACTAGTTTAAATGGAAAGGTGATTAGAAACAGAAATAAATAAACAAAATGTTAGATAAAAAAACTGTCATTTCCCGTCATCGGCTTGTGTGTGTGATTCATACTAGTAATGAAACACGGAAGAACACTTCATAGCTCTCGGTTTGCCATGTGACTATATGCCAGGCTTTAAGTAAGCTTCCACTGTGATGAATGACAAGAGCTTTTATATTTTTTAGAAATCAATAATTTGACACAAAAGTCAATTTAATTTGTCCCCCAAAGTCCGACATCAAAACGGCGTCCATAGCAACGGTCTGCTATACATAGCAACACCGTGATTGACCAATCAGGATCGAGTATTCAACACAGCTGTGCAATAAACCGCCATAGTATCCAGCATTGCATACTGTAATATTTCACTGGAAATAGTATGCAATTTGCATACTATTGGTTTCATACTAAAGTTTCAGACATACTGCGACATACATACGGAATTTCGGACGCAACCTACCTGAATATTTAGGTAGGTAAGTAGGTAGGTAGGTACCTACTTACAGCAGCAAATGATAGATCAAGCACACATCAAGGATAAGAATAGAATAAGTATAAATAAGGTTTAAAATAGGCATTAGTAATAAATACTTTTAAAAGCTGGTTAGCAAGTGCCATTACTAACGTCCAATTGTGATGCATGACTGACTACCCTGGTGAATGAATGAGTAACAGTGTGTGTGTGTGTGTGTGTGTGTGTGTGTGTGTGTGTGTGTGTGTGTGTGTGTGTGTGTGTGTGTGTGTGTGTGTGTGAAAGGGCGGGGGTTATTCAGTTAGTCCAGAGAGTTGGAGGGGCCACGGTGTG
>CAKALG010040432.1:0-12514 GCA_916700815.1 Helicolenus hilgendorfi | reverse complement strand
GAGTGAGCGCTCGTCACAGCCCAGTGCTCGCCGGACCGCATATGTGAACGCAAAGCAGAAATGCTTCCTCGTGAGGATGCTTTTCTGCTCTCTGATAGGCCTATTGTTCTGTGTACTTGTAGAGCAGCAATGCTCCTTTGTAAGGATGGTTTTCCACTTGCGGTAATTGGTTTACTTATGTATGAAAAAAATATTTTACATGCGAAGAATCACACAGTGTATTAAATTCAGCATCATCTCTGTGAAGGTTCTCATCTGGATATCTTGTAGTCCTGAATTTTGTCACACATCCAAGAGGCTTCATCAATTTGGAGCTGTTTGATCATAATGTCCTCTAGACCAAATAGATAAGTTCAGTTGAGGTTAAGGCCTTAATTTACTTGTCATGTAAAACCAGAAGGGCTCCTATGCTTTAAGAAGACAAGGTGAGTAATCTTTTTTATCTTTTTAATTATTACACTATGCCCTGAATTTATTACATGAATTTTTTTGCTTAGTTTATAGATATGTGCTCATGGTGTTCTTACATCATATGCTGATAATTACATTATGAGCTTTTATTACATTTAAAATATCACATTATGCACATGTTATGTTATTACATTATGAGTTACTACACAGCTTGTTTCCACACTATATTGTGTCTTTTATCTCACAAAAACATGATAGACAAAGAGCAACAAACATAGAACAACCAAGCACAGAACAAAACCAATCACAATGCGCCAATATTAGTCTGGGAAACTTTATTGATTCATTATTTCATTATTATTCACGTAATTTTTTTTGTTTACATTTAGACACACAGCACATAAATACTGTTTATGCAATATGTAACACCTGTGTCATTATAGAAGACAAATCCAATCACCAATAGCTAAATATCAACCACCAAGAACATACCCATACCATTAGATACACCAACAATTACATAGGCCTATATATGCAACAACCATATAATTAAGTAAGGGATGTCAGATTAAATTATGCAAGGAAAAAAAAAACAAGAACATACAGTACTTAACCATTATCTATATTTTTTCCACATATAACAACTGTGAAGAATCAGAAGAAATTGTACCTATAACAGCTTTTGACAATGCCCCCCATTTATATAAGAATACATATAACCCCTTTTAGACAGTGAAAATATTTATGTGCAACTCCTTAAAGACTGGTTACAGCAAGTGCAGGATTGTTTAAAGACCAAATTTGTTGGGCATTGTTGGAGGTGAGTTATTCCATTACTACAGTTGTAATTACAATGTGGGTCATGAAGGTTGGGGTAGAGCCCATTTTTCTTTTTCCATCGCAGAGTTTTCAAGGGCCATAGACACAACAATGTGTGCTAGGTTCATAGTAATAATCTGTTGGGCAGTATACCGACTGGGAAACTCCCCCAACACAGTGGTAAAACATAGGTGATCTCTGAAGGTATAGTTGGTACCCATTGTTCCCTACATTACAGTGGTAAGTGGGGGTGGGGGTGGGTGTGGTTGTGGATGTGGGATAGTCACAGCAACGGCAGGATGGATTAAAGACCAGATTTGCAGGACACCGTTTCTTGTAGGCTATTCCATTAGAACAGTGGTAAAAACAATGGTCGTCCCCAGGGTAAGGTAAGAGCCCATTGCTCAATCCATTACAGGGTGCTGCAGTGGGGGTGGTTGTGGGATGGACACAGCAATGGCAGGATTGTTCAAAGACTGAACCTGAAGCACAGTTTTTTGTGTGGGTTATTCCATGATCACAGTGATAATAAGAACCTGCGTTATAATGGTTTGCGTAGAACCCACTTGGCTTTCCATGACAGTGGTTTGCAGGTGGTGTGGGATAGACACACTGATTTGATTGAAAGATTGAATATGATGGGCATGTTTGGAGGTAGGCATGTCCATTAACACATCTGAAAAAAGAATAGGGGTTATTTGGGTTGGGTAAATATGGATATGCCTGTCCATTACAGGGGTTTACCACGGGGGTGGTTGTGTCATAGTCACAGCATTGACAGGAACTTCTAAAGACCAAATTTGCTGGGCAACACTGGAGGTGGGCTATTCCATGACCACAGTTGTAATAACAATGTGGGTCATGTGGGTTGGGGTAGAGCCCATGTGCCTTCCCATGACAGGGGTTTGCAGGGGGCGTGGTTGTGGGATGTTCACAGCTTTGAAAGTCGTGGCTGAAGACCAAGTTTCCTGGGCATTTTTGGGAGTAGTGTTGTCCATTCCAACAGTTGTAATAATAGCTTAGGCCGTTAGGGTGGGTGTAGAGCCCATTTTCCTTTCCACTACAAGGTCCAGTGTTTGTAGATGGGGGGAAGGTACAGCACTTATTAATGGGTTCCCAGACCAAATTTGATGCGCAATATTTTAGGTAGGTTATTCCATGATCACATTGGTAAAAAGCATTTGGGTTAGAAGGGTGGGCATAGTGCCCACTTGGCTTTCCAGAACAAAATCCAGTGCTTGTAGATGGGGGGTAGGTACAGCACTTATTAATGGGTTCCCAGACCAAATTTGATGCGCAATATTTTAGGTAGGTTATTCCATGATCACATTGGTAAAAAGCATTTGGGTTAGAAGGGTGGGCATAGTGCCCACTTGGCTTTCCAGAACAAAATCCAGTGCTTGTAGATGGGGGGTAGGTACAGCACTTATTAATGGGTTCCCAGACCAAATTTGATGCGCAATATTTTAGGTAGGTTATTCCATGATCACATTGGTAAAAAGCATTTGGGTTAGAAGGGTGGGCATAGTGCCCACTTGGCTTTCCAGAACAAAATCCAGTGCTTGTAGATGGGGGGTAGGTACAGCACTTATTAATGGGTTCCCAGACCAAATTTGATGCGCAATATTTTAGGTAGGTTATTCCATGATCACATTGGTAAAAAGCATTTGGGTTAGAAGGGTGGGCATAGTGCCCACTTGGCTTTCCAGAACAAAATCCAGTGCTTGTAGATGGGGGGTAGGTACAGCACTTATTAATGGGTTCCCAGACCAAATTTGATGCGCAATATTTTAGGTAGGTTATTCCATGATCACATTGGTAAAAAGCATTTGGGTTAGAAGGGTGGGCATAGTGCCCACTTGGCTTTCCAGAACAAAATCCAGTGCTTGTAGATGGGGGGTAGGTACAGCACTTATTAATGGGTTCCCAGACCAAATTTGATGCGCAATATTTTAGGTAGGTTATTCCATGATCACATTGGTAAAAAGCATTTGGGTTAGAAGGGTGGGCATAGTGCCCACTTGGCTTTCCAGAACAAAATCCAGTGCTTGTAGATGGGGGGTAGGTACAGCACTTATTAATGGGTTCCCAGACCAAATTTGATGCGCAATATTTTAGGTAGGTTATTCCATGATCACATTGGTAAAAAGCATTTGGGTTAGAAGGGTGGGCATAGTGCCCACTTGGCTTTCCAGAACAAAATCCAGTGCTTGTAGATGGGGGGTAGGTACAGCACTTATTAATGGGTTCCCAGACCAAATTTGATGTGCAATATTTTAGGTGGGTTATTCCATGATCACATTGGTAAAAAGCATGTGGGTTAGCAGGGTGGGCATAGTGCCCACTTAACTTTCCATGACAAAATCCAGTGTTTGTAGATGGGGGGTAGGTACAGCACTTATTAATGGGTTCCCAGACCAAATTTGATGGGCATTTTTGGAGGTAGGCTATTCCATGAGCGCAGTTGTAAAAATAATGTGGGTCATGTGGGTAGGGGAAGTGCCCACTTTCCTGATTATTACAAAGTTTTCCATTGCGGTTGGTTATGCCATAGACACAGCAATGGCTGGAATGTCTATAGACATAATTGTTTGGACATACTAGGAAGTGGTGATTTCCACTAACACAGTTGTAAAAACTATGTGGGTCATATGTGTAGGCGTAGTACCCATTGCTCATTCCAATACAATTTACAATGGGGTTTCCAGTGGGGGTGTGTATGGGAAAGTCACAGCAATGGCAAGATGGTTTAAAGACCAAATTTGCAGGACACCGTTTCTTGTAGGCTATTCCATTAGAACAGTGGTAAAAACAATGGTCGTCCCCAGGGTAAGGTAAGAGCCCGTTGCTCAATCCATTACAGGGGATTCCAGTGGGGGTGGTTGTGGGATGGGCACAGCAACGGCAGGATTGTTGAAAGACCAAATTTGATGGACAGTATATGAGGTGGTTTATTCCATCATCACAGTGATAATAAGAATGTACGTCATTATAGTTTGCGTAATACCCACTTGGCTTTCCATGACAGTGGTTTGGAATTTGTGTGGGATAGACACAGCCAGATGTATGAAAGACTGAATATGATGGGCAATATAGGAGGTGGGCATTTCCATTAATACATTTATAATAAGAATATTGGTCTTGTGAGTTACTGACGAGTCCATCTGGCTTTCCAAAACAGGGGTTTCCAGTGTGGGTGGTTGTTTGATAGTCACAGCATTGACAGGAACTTTTAAAGACCAAATTTGCTGGGCAACATTGGAGGTGGGCTATTCCATGACCACAGTTGTAATAACAATGTAGGTCACGAGGGTGGGGGTAGAGCCCATATAGCCTTCCATAACAGGGGTTTTCAGTGGGGGTGGTTGTTGGATAGTCACAGCTTTGACTGTATTGTACAAAGACCAAATTTCCTGGGCATTTTTGGATGTGGCCTGCTCCATTCCAACAGTTGTAATAAGTGCTTGCATCAAGAGGGTTGGGGTAGAGTCCATTTGCCTTTCCAGTGCAGAGGTTAGGAAAACCTAAAAGAGTGAGATATTGTGTCAATTGCTCTTTTACCCGATTTGATCATAACATCATATTTTTTCCATATTTCCATACCACTGAGCATAATTGCTGAGATTTCTTAATGGAAAGAGTACACATTTGCACTTTACATATTAAAATGTAATAATGTATATAAAGGGTGATTACATTAAAGATGACCACCACCCCATGACAGAATAAACATTTTGCATTTTGGTTACCTGGAATCAGGAGAGAATGCAGGTGGCTGGTGAAGGGGTAGTTGCCCTGATTACAGAAATGTCCACTAAAGTCATCCAGGTCAAGAGACGCGAGAAAGGCTCCTCCAAAGCCATTCTGTTCAATGTATTTGACCTGAGAGGATGAAGAACAAAACACTTCAGCAGCTGAAGTCATGTTGACAAAATATCTATTTAACCAGATTTGTGTACAACCAGTCATTTGGAAAGGAATTACTGAGCAGGAGTTTGAATTAAACAGATGATTACCTTATAAGCAATGCTGTTTTCGTTGTCATATCCAACCCACTGATTTCCTTTAGTGGCAAATGGAACTTTCTGATCATCAATGAACTGGATTGTAGCACCAGGAAGAAAATGGCAAATCTGAAAAGCAGGGTCAAATGTCACATTTAGATTTAATGTGTTAAAATAAACAGAAAGTTATTACACCGGTAAAAGTGGCCATCCTATAATAAGGCTATTGATAGAAATTAGATATATACACAGCTTGCAGTTTTACCTCATAATAGGCCAAGAATCCGGCTTTACTGGTGTATGAGCCTTCTTCACCAGGACCATTAACTGATGCTCCAAGATGACTACTGAATGCAGAGGAGAGCTCAAAAGTTTTCCCGTATGCCGCACACCCTAAGTTTAGCTTGTATTTAGGTGCTCCCAGGTTGGTCCAGTACGACATGGCAAAGGCCTATAATGTGGTGAAAAATAAACAATCAGGACGAAAGGACATCTCTAGGTAGAAAGGTGTTTAGGCAGGTAAAATATGAATTCCAGTACTCACAGCGTTCAAGTACATATCGTCTCCATTGTCTAGGGATCCTATATGTGAGGGGCTGTGATGATATGTGGCAGCTTCCGAGGAGTGACCAAAGTCATATGCCATCACATTAAAGAATTCCAATGACGCTGCAATCTGTGGGACTTCATAACTGGCATCGATGGTTGCTTTCACAGCAGAGACACTCGCAGTGACGATTAAACTGTCACGGCCAGCTTGGCTTACCTCATCCAAAAAGGCCTGTTTGAGCTCCTATACAACACAGAAACATAGTTCAGATATTTAATCTCTAATAATGACATACATAGTATATACAGTATGGCATATTTCTGACAGTGTCTGTTCCAAAAGAGAAATTCAGGATCTGACCTGGCACAGCAGTGTGAATTTATCCTTGTACGTGCTTCCAGGGTACCTCCAGTCAATGTTTAGCCCATCAAACCCATAGTATCTCAGCAGTCTTATAGTAGAGTCAATGAACGTTTGTCTGCTTGCAGCTGTTGCCACCACTGTAATGAATCTGGTAAACATTTGAACAAAACAGTGTTCTCAAGAAGTCACTCCACATACTGCATTTAAGGTTTCGGCTTTAATAGCACAAACTCAAAGAGCAACATAAAGCACAAGGTCACGTGTGTAAAGACAAATAAACAGCCATAGGCAAATGGTCTGGCTACCATGCTATTCACTGAGTTTCACATAATGCAGTGAAGATATCAGGTATAAATATATCTCCCTGAACTATTATAAAAGTGTTTATTTGCATTAATATATTGTTGCTAAAAATTGACATCACATATTTTGTTTGTGTGTGCAGATGGAATGATGAAATTAACTTATTTATGTCATCAAATACCAACATCTCACCTTCTGCTACACCATTTCTATGAAACCATGCACCATGCATGTTGTGCAAAGCATAAAAATACAGCATGAATGGGGAAAGCAAGTTTCATGGTCAGGAAAATACTAACATGTTGAAGTGCTGCTTACACTTTTGCGCTGACACAAAAAGGCGTAAATGTTCTTGTAAGTAACTTACTTGTTTGTGTCAAAGGTCGAGCAACCAACCGCCAGCAGGGTTTTGAGGTTTGGATTTCTGTGGGAGCATAAAGGTTCATTAATGATTGTTTAACAAAACACTCAAATATTCAACTTTATTTGCTCAATATTTACAGTGCATTCAGAAAGTAATCAGTGCCCTTCACTTTTTCCCCCATTTTGTTGTTACAGCCTACATTTTTAACTCAATCACCTCATAATGACAAAGCCAAAACAGGATTTTAGAAATGTTTGGTCAATTATTAAAAAGAAAAAACTGAATTATCACATTGACATAAGTATTCAGACCCTTAACACACTGAAATGTAGCTTGTGCTGTGAGCTGTTTCTATCCCTTGATTGTTGTCAACAGATAGTACTTTTAACTGATTGGACATTATAGGGAAAGGCACACACCTGTCTATATAATGTCTCACAGCTGACAATGCTTATCAGAGCAAAAACCATGCCATGAGGTCGAAAGAACTGCCTGCAGAGCTCAGAGACAGGATAGGGGAAGGCTACAACATAATCTGCTGCATTGAAAGTTCCCAAGAGCACTGTGGCCTCCATAATTCTTAAATGGAAGAAGTTTGGAACAACCAGGGCTCTTCTTACAGCTGGCATTCCAACAGGACAATGCCCCTATACACACGACCAAGATAATGCAAGAGTGGCTAAGGGACAACTAACTCTGTGAATGTCCATGAGTGGCCCAGACTTTGTAGCCCGGACTTGAACCCAATTGAACATCATTGAGAGATTGAGTGTAGATTGATGAGGGGGGAAATGTATTTGAATTGTTTTAGCATAAGGCTGCAACATAACAAAATGTGGGTCTGAACACATTCAAATGCACTGTATAGGCTAAAGCACTGACCTGTTTTTGAGTCCATTACAAGACCAATAGTATTCTTCTTCAGTTGGATCGTTGTAGGCCAGCTCATTTTGGTTGTCAATGTCAGCAGAGGCAAAGATCAGGTGGGTACACAGGTTCGGATTGATATCTGAAACCGTGAACCTGCCGTGGTCCGCTCTATTTTTAGCATCGAGGTTAAAGTGACACACCAGCCTAGGGGAATGGGCTGTGTATGCGGTTGAGACGGAGACTTGGAAGAAAATCATGATGGCTTTAATTAGTTTTTGAAAACATAATTATTTATAACAATTGTTGATTTAAGGACATTATTTATATGCAAGTAAGACTGTTGATTATGATCAATGCATGTTAAAAACTTACCCAAGCTGGCGATGACCAAACAGAGACCTTCAAAGTGACAGACTGGTTAGTATTAGGTTTAAAACAAAGTTTAACAGATAAATTGACCCAAATTACAAAATATAAAACCCCAAAGATTTTCAAATGCTCTTACTCTCTGAGATTTCTGCAGTCACCCCAATACATTGCATGTGAATGTAATTTTGTTTTACATTTTAAAAATTCAAGAGGAAAGTTTATTGATGATGAATATAATTTATTTTGTACTCTGAATAATCCACACAACACACAGAGTGTTGGTTGTCCAGAGTGTAGAGTAAATTATATTCACTCTCACTGTGGGTAAACAAAACAAAACCAATCTGCTTGGCTAGATACAACTTGAGATAAGATTAGATAAGATAAGATAAGATAAGATAGCCTTTAAAGAAACATGTACTTGACCAGCATGCCTTACCTGCAGTTACAGTCAGCTTGCCCATTTTGATACTATGTGGATAAACAGAAATAGATGAATTTGATTAATATACAGCTGAAAAATATAAACATATTAAAAATATTATAAATGTTTTATTAATATTATTCGTAGTAGTAGTACTCAATATTAGTAATAGTATTAAATTCTTCCCACACAAAATGAGAAAATATTACTGTATGCTTAATATCAATCACATTTGGTCAATAATCAATAATTGCCTGCGTCATATAACAACACCAATTTAAGACTTAAAATGATCGTACGGATCGTAAAAGATGTACATAATTGTTAATAATAATAATAATGATAATAATTATAATAATCTTAGTAAAAGGGATACTTACAATTGTAATGGTCAAAGAAGCGTATACTGTCTCTTCCCTGTGACTGATGACTGACAGTTGTCCGGCTGCTTTTATAAGTAGATAAATTACAGGGCGTGGCAATTAATTAGGGTGTGGGGATAATTACTGCAATGTTCCAATGTCCTATGAGCAATTGTACACTGATGGAATCTATGACAACAAAACAAGGTCACCTCATGCCAGGCCCTATTAACTTTTAATTAAAATTGTGTTCACTGGAACAGCATGATACCAACATGTCCAAATTTCTGTCTGTTCAGGAGGTGTTTTCACACTAATAGGGGGACTGAGAACCTTGTAGTAATACTGACGTATTATTGTGCACCAGAGATTGATTCAGACTACTTAAAAGCTGTTGATTTTGAAAGATTAAGTATTAAGTATGTAGTTAAAGAACAACAAAAGGACAGCAGCAAACTGTTTTATCATAATATAAAGCTGTCAGTTGCTTGTAATCGCCAGGATAAAACATTGTATCTATATAAAGTGACCAGAAAAACAGGACAATTAGCACCAATCAGACATGACATTTAAACAGGACCACACAACACAACATTAAGTTTCATGAGGCACACAACATCAATATCGAGTGCTGCACTGGATTCAGGAGTGTTTTTTTTTCATTATTTTACCATTTCTCACCCGAAAAGTCAGGTATCGATAACTAGAATATTTATTTTTTTAATATTATTTTTATAGTGTTGACACTGTAACTTGTTGAGGCCTATATATTGTTAACCTCAACAATGAGTTTCTCCTCGTTCCCTGTGACAGCTGCTTTTCTTGAATGTCAATTAGCATCGACTTTCCATCGTCAGAAGGTCAGTTTTATATTCTGTGGTGTGCTCATCAGTGCCACTATGAATCTAGTTGTGGCCAGTTTGTGGGTTTACTTAAAAGCATTGGAACGATTATTTGGATGCATGTTGCACACAGCTGGTGTTTTTTTGCTTTTAAGACGTAGGCAACAGCCACTGATGTTGTCGGCACCCAACCAAAAACATATAAGGGACATTCTCCAAGAGTATTAACCTAGATAAACACTTGAGTTGTGATGAGTCATCATACCACAAGTTTGGGCAGATAATTTGTCTTGTGAAAAAAATGTTGCATAGCAGGATGTTTGTTACTCAGCATAGTTTAAGTATCTACTTTGGCAAAGCTGATTTGAAAGTACTGTGAGAAATATGGCTGAAAAACACAATCGTACCATCACATAGTCAAACCCAAGCACCTGCTTCAGAAATATTCCTCTTTTTCCCGGACCCATATTATTTTCATTTTGCTTTATAAGGTATTACAACACACAGTCAAGCATAAACTGTGATTGATGACTGACAGATATTTGGCTGTGCTGTTTTTAAATACGTAGATAAAGGACAGGGTGTGGCAATTAATTAGGGTGGGGATAATTACTGTAATGTTCCAATGTCCTATGAGCAATTGTCCTCTGATGGAATCTGGGACAACAGAACAAAGTCACCTCATGCCAGGTCACTTAAAATGTCTTTGAGACCTTATAAAGCGCTATATAAGTCTAATCTATTATTATTATTATTATTATTCACTGAAAAAGCATGATACCACCATGGTCAAATTTCTGTCTGTTAAGGAGGGCTTTTCACTCATATTCGAGAACCCTGCTAGAAAAATTTCAGTCTTTTACATAACAAGTTAAATAATAAAATAATATAATCATCATCACATCATCATCATCATCATCATCATTAAAAATTGTTGATATGGAAAGATTAAGTATGTAGTTAAAGAACAACAAAAGGACAACAGCAAAGAACTCTTTTTGTATCATCAATATAATTTCATATTGGGAGATGTCAGTTGCTTGTATTGCCTGTGTAAAACTTAATATTTAAACTGAGTGACCAGAATAATAAAAACACGCACCCAATATAAGATAATAGCAATGCACTGACGAGTATTTTTTCTGGAAATAACTGAAGAGCTTAGAAATGACATGCAACGAAGGTCTCCATCCATAACCGGGGATGGTGCAGTTACATGGTCAGCATCTTAAAGCTACAGTCGGTAACTTTAATAGAAATAACTTTTTCATCATATTTGCTCAAACTGTCACTATATCATCACAGTAGTACCTGAGGCAGCTAATCTGTTGAAGAATCAGGTTCCTCTGCCTCCTTTTAGTGCTCCAAAGGGGTTGATGGTGCTGTTACTTTCTTAATAGGATTTTTAAACAAGGCCCAGGTACACACACACACACACACACACACACACACACACACACACACACACACACACACACACACACGTTTATTGTTTTTAGATTTATAATCTGCTTTTAACACAATTCAGCCTCACATTTTAGCCAATAAATGTCTAATTTGAATTTGAACTCTGGCATTGTTGGATGGATTTTAGATTTTCTGGTTAACAGATAAATGGCACTATGTCTGATATGTTGTGCTTTTCCACTGGATTGTTCCAGGGCTGTGTCCTGTCACCTATTTTATACATACTATACACTAACGACTGTAGAAGTTCCCACCCTGGTAGACACATTTCGAAGTTTGTAGATGACCCCGTCATAGTGAGCCTGATTACGCTCACGGCCCAGCGGTTAATGACTTTCTATAGTGATAACTGCTTTTTTATAACTGAATGACACCAAACCTAAAGATATGTGTGTACATTTTAGAAGCAAGTCTTACGCGCCCATTCATACATTAAGGGTCAGATCATTGAACAGGTTCAGAGTTACAAATATGTGGGTACCATGAATCATTATAAGCTGACATTCAATGTAGTGGCAGTTTGTAAAAAAAGCCCATTAACGATTGGTAAACTGGTTTGGGGTGTGTAGTTAGTTAATGGCGCTCTGCTACAGATGAATCAGCTGATTAGTTTCCCTTATAACTGGTTGGATTGAATGACGATGGCCAAACATACTACTTAGTTTTTTGGTGTTACTTGGTGCATTCATGTTTTATATACTGTATTTTATCATGTTTTATTTACCTTAGTCCATGTGCCTAAGTGTGTGTGTTCTACTTTAACTGGCTCCAAAAAATGTTCCCCTGGTGACAATAAAGTTAAAGTTTAAAGTTTATAGCCAGATCCAAACAGTGAGTGAGCTAGAAGGACAACGAACAATAGAAAGATGCATTATAAAGTTACTTTACCAGTGCCATCCACTCAGCACCACAGCACAAGACAAAGGAGCAGCTCCTACTTATTTTTCTTGAGTTTTGTGATAGGATTTTAGCAGCCTGTAATAGTTAATACTTAGAACTTTTTTTTACATATATATATACTTTATTTCTTTTCGAGATTGTTTTCATATTTTCAATTTACAGCTCATACTAAACACATTTTTAAGTCATTAGCCTAAAAACAAACAGAGACCAAACAAGATGTACACAAAAGAAAACAACATCAGCGTGAAGAAAACTAAATTAAAAAAAAACAGATGGCATAAATAAAATAAAATAAAGGGGTGACAGAGATATAACAACTAGGTTGGATGCTGTTCACAAGTTTGTATATTAGATTATTCACATATACCGTGGATACTGGCGTATATATGTACACATACATTTCCATATCTACACTTATACCTCTACATTTATATAGACATATAAACATACACATATGTTCATA
>CAKALG010040428.1:6554-21280 GCA_916700815.1 Helicolenus hilgendorfi | reverse complement strand
GGCTCTGTGATTCTGCAAAGCCCCTCGCTAACCGATACAGGGCTGGGTGGGCCGATAATGAGCATGATACGAGAAGTCTGAGAAGTGCACGCTGTCTGAAAGGAAGCAGGACTGAAAAGCAAGACCGAAATAAGTAACCTCACCTTTTTAATAATTCACATGTGAAAGACAGTCAGGTCTACAACTGTATGGCAATCTGTGGAGTGCACGTTTTTAACTCATTAGAAGGAATTTACAAGACTACAGTTATATGCACCCTGTGTAACATTCTAAGACATTATATAGCTTGGTACCACTTTCTAATAAGGCCCACTTTATAAATGACTTATGGGAGTTGCAACTGGTTTTATGAACGGCTAGTAAATACTTGTATTCATGTTTTATAGATAAGTTATGAGCCAATTACAAGAGACCATCTTGGGATGGGCTCAAACCGGCTGCGATGCCAAAACAAGCCAGAAGTTGAGGGGAAGGGGGGAACAAATAGTCAGTGGTCATGTCTATAATGTTAAATCCAGCGGTACATGTCCACCAGGTCCGGCGAGGACACTAAGGGACGTGCTGATCCTCTCAACTGGCCGCTCAAGCGCTGAGGTACCCTCTCGTGGAATGCACCTGATTGGTCCCTGGTTTTTCTGCTTGCCGTTTCAAACAGGAAACAACAGGGCGGCCTGTTCCTAAACTTTCTGTTATTCCGTCTAAACAATCCACGAAGATCTCCTTCTGAAAACAATTAAATTGAGAAATTGGCGATGCCACTGCTGAATGTCGTTTCAATTTAGAACTAGATCGCCTAGTTTCACAGCTTGGTGCAAGTTTTGTGAGATGGACGAGCTCATTTGCATGAAGTTGAGATTTTTCAACCTCATGCAAATACAGACCCTCTTGAAGGTGCTGCGATACTCCCACCATGTCACTGGGCTACTGCTTCTCCTGCTTTCCATAGGAAATGAATAGAAAGCGTTGAGATGCCCCGAGTCCCCGGATCTGGTGGAAATGCGCCGATAGAGGAGCACTCATGCAGGTGAGTCGAACCGCTGGCACGCCCCCCTGAAATTGTAAAGAATGTTTGTGTCCCCTGTGTTACGTAACAATCAGCTTTTCATTTGTGTCTTGGTTCACAACATTAATTGTGTAATTTTTCCTGGACAAGTTGTAGTTTTAAGCCCGATCATGTATTTTTTTTTTTTTTTTTAAATCGAACTATAGTGGTTTTATTGCCTGAACCTAAGCAAGTGTTTTTGTTGAATTCACAACATTAATCACTTTACTGCGGCGAGTGACGGCGAGGGGTCTGACAAAGTGAGTTGGGATGAGAACGTGTTGGTCATACACCCCCCTCTCTACACTGTCCTATTAACTGGCCAAAATACCAAAAAAGAAAAAAGTCTAAGGAAAAAGTGAGACACTTGTTACCATTTTAGTAAGGACTTAATTAATTACTTCACTATTAATGACTCAACAGCCAGAGGAATTTTTCACAACCTGGCAACCCAATATTTGCTGTTTTCATTCTTTAAACTGATCTATAAATAATTAGTCAATTATTTGTTAATCATTAAGGTCATTCGTTCTAATTTGTGATTTATAGAATGTTCTATTGTGGGTTTTATTTAGAGCACATTTGGTTTGTCCCAGGTCCAGCAGCTGCATGGATCTAAACATGCTTTTTTTTCTCACGATTATACTGTATATTGATTCTTTTACAACAGAGTTTCTCTTCTTCGCTCAACCAATTCTCAAGTGGATGTTTTCCAGATTAAAATCTCCCACTAAAAAGAGATGTAAAAGGTGTAGTGCGGCTTTGGGAGTCAGGGGAACTGGACCGTTTTGAGAAACTTTAGAATCCAGCAGACAGCCTATCATGAAGGAGGACCAAGGGGAATTGACTGCCCATTTCGCTGGCAGAGGTCAGTTGAGGTAGTTAAAAAGCTCTAAAGTGGCAGGGTGCCAGACATACTGAGATTCACCAGAGATGCTGAAGGTGCTGGATGTTGACGAGCTGTCGTAGCTGACGCGTCACCAATTCCATTTCACACAGATGTCAAATAGTCTTGTGAAGCCAACCTGAATTTTAACAATCTCCATTTTCACAGCAATATTTTAGAAGAACTGACTGAGCCTGACCACAGCAAGCTGGGCCAATCAATAAACTGCGGTGGGTGGTTTAAAGATGATGACTTGACTTTTTGAGCCCTCTGAACAACTATTTAAACTAGCTGTAGATATTACATGAAATATAACTAGACAATGTCAACGGAAAGGAGCCGTGGCTGTTTTTAAACCACATTTTGAAGCAGCCTAAGAGTGATGTGGTGGCAGTCATATTTAAAAAGTAGGGTAAAAGATTGAACTCTTTTTGTTTGATATACAGTATAGCTTCCCTAAATGCATTTACGCCTTGTGTAATACATATTTAGATCATTTACTTTAACAAGAACAACAATAACAGCGTAAACTACAAATAAAAGTTCTGCAACCTTGCAAGTAGTAGCTAAATGCATTCAGGTATCCTCACTGTCAATGACAACACTATCAGAGGCAAACGTCTGCCAGAGCAGGTCTTTGATTTTTGATTTGCATTGCATTTTGTGCATATTTACAGTCACATTTATTTGCCCTTTCCTGGATGCTCCGTGAAGTTACTTGGGTATTGTCTTAACCTTGCAGATGAAAGGCCCCTGGATGTGCTTATAGCAGTGCCACAGGGAGGCCAGCGAAGGAGCAGCTATACAGCTCTGATTCCACGGCTGTCCCCAGAACGTTGATGTCAATGAACCCAGCTTGTGGAAGCCTTGTCAAGGGACGCACTCCCACACCGAAGCTGGGCATCTGCTGCGGCGCGATAGCCTTTCAGCGCATTATCACGCACGGCTATTCTTCTTGAGCATGCTATAAAAGGATTTGTAATAGATTCATAACACGGCAGGCTAAATAATGCGTGTGTAGGGGGGGGGCGCTGGCTTTGTTCTTCTCTCCGTCATCCTTATGCCAGTATGCACATGGTGACAGAAGCTGGGTTTTTGTGTCTGGCATTTTTCATTCATAACTTGGAACTCTGTGCGCACAAAGATTTCAAGGGATTGTCTCGTCCTTATTTACAAAATAGGAGGAGGCAGAACACAGAGCATCTCCGAGTGTGCATCTGCGATTGGTATAGCATCTGACAACCATGTTTTATTCAATATAACGTTCTTTATAGTGTACTGTGGTGGGTATATTTACTTGTTGATGCACTGAAAAAAGAGGTAAATGTAAAGAGAGGTACCTCCAACCACACATTTTGTAAATAAGTGTGTTTTATAACACATATTTGTTCACATATTCTTCAACTGGATGAACAAGTTCTACCGCAGCTGAGCTTTAAAAACACATATTGAACCAGGAGAATAAAATTCAACGGTATATTATGGTAGTCAAGATATAAAGTGCGTTATTATTTACTGTTTACGTTTACATTAAATAAGTTTACATTTTTAGAAACACAAGATTTTCTCCAGATAATACGAGAATGATTTTCTCAGACAGCCGCTCACAAGGGAACACAGCTGTTGCAATTGAGCTGTACGTAATCTATGGAAATTAACATTATTGGCTATTGCAGGGAAGCTTAATCTAAAAGTCAAATGCCGTCAGTCATCTATCATTTTGTCCCTTCTTTTACAGTAAACTGCATCGGTTACACTGTAAATCTCACAGATTTGAAAATATCTTATATTTTACACTAAGTTTAGTTGGTTTTATTAAGTCAGTAATGCACAGTTGAAGTTATAATAACGTATGGGGTTATAGCTCCTGATAGGGGTAAAAAAATAAATAAATATCATAATCAATGCTGCCCTGTTAATGCACTGTATGATAATGTATTTTGTCGTACCTATTGTTGCTGTCACGATTCAATGTTGTCTTTTTTATGTGTTGGATGCTGCTATTTGACCCTGTTTTGGCTAGATCTCACTTGTAAAAGAGGTTTTAATCTCAATGTGACTTCCTAGCTAAATAGAGGTTATGATGATGATGACATATACAGTATGTTGTATATGTATAAATATATAACACTTTACAATCAAATGAACATGTCTACCGTTTTCTAAACTAGACAATGGTATAGTTTACTTTTAGTAGTATTTACTTTTATGTTGATAACGTCTGCATGACAATAAAGTAGAATAAAATAAATGTCTATCAGTTTGAGCAATTTAAAAGTAAATATCTGTATCGGTAGTCGCACGGAACTGACATTGGAGCGTGTTCCATTCTGAACACAAAACGGCGTTGCACGTTGTCAGTAAGGGCAGCAAGTCGGCATCGATGTAGGCTCACTGTTGGAGGGTTATACTGTATATAGGTTCAGAGGGTTCTGCACCCTGCGTTAAAAGCTATGAACACCCACACAGGGGTTTTCAGATTATCTGGTTGATTAGACGGCTAATCGGCCAGATAATCTGAAAACACCTATGTGAGTGTTCAGAGAACAAACAGGTTCAGCTTGTACAGAGTTTGAACAAAGTATTCAGATGTACAACAAAAAACAACAAATGAGTTAACATCTTCCAGTCCTTTAGAGTTTGTATTAAATGTGATTACTACATTATGAAAATGCCGAGTGATTGGCAGTTTGGTTATAGCAGTTTCACACTACTCGACTTTAGCCCTGATTTTCCGCTTCCAGTCAAGCGACTAGAAAGGAGCCTATAAATTGCAAAATTTTATCTGAGGCCTGCAAAAATCGCTCGTGAGACTCGCTCCCCGACGACCTATCCTAACCTCAACCATTCAAGGTCAATGCTTAACCTTAACCATTCGAGGCCAACGGTGATGTCACAGGTCATGTGAGAAGGTATGGAACTTTGCGATACTCCTCCTAGAGGATTCAAAAGATCCATCTCAAAGTCCGGGAGCAGAATCTCAACACCTTGACAATGCAAAATAGAGTCCAGGCCTGAAGACATATAGAGTATGTGTCATTATAAGTGATAGTCATAGTGCCACCTACAGGAAACAGGAAGTTGTTGTAAATTGACCATACATTGTCTAATCAGCCCCAAACTGAAGACATATACAGTACGGTTCATTATTGAGTAATGGTGATAGTCCCACCTACTGGCAACAGGAAATGGTTATATACTGCCACCCACCCTCATAGAAGTGCCTTTTAAGGATGCCAGCAGGTTCTCAGCAGGTCATTTGCAGCGCCTCGCGCTCCGCGGAGAAAATACCCTTTAACTGTTGTGCGCAGTGTCCGACTTTCATGGAATTGAATGGCAGCGGGTACCCCCAACATGCGCAAAGGGGCGAGGGCCCGTTCAATGCGACTTGCAGCTTTAATTCAAATTAAATTTCACCAAACTCATCCAAAGCATGTTAAAACTACCTCAGTGTAATTAATTCCTTATGTGGAGAAGTAGCATTACGATCCTGAGCCACAGCCAACCGTGACCGTACCTTTGTTGGGCGTGATGTTGCTCGTTCCTCTCGAATTTTATCAAACGAGCCAATCTATGATTTCGTAGCTGAAAGCAGAGTATTGATTTGTTTAAAAGTCGTTCAATCATTCTCATCTTCTCTTCTCAAGTTTGGAGAGAGAGCAGAAAGCAAGTCAAGCGAGGGCCTGCAGGCTTTGAATGTACACTCTGTGAGTAGGGCACATTTGACACTCAATTTCTGTGTGCAACTCCACTCTGTAAAAACACAATTTTTTTGGTCTCTGATGTCTCAGTTCTATGTCTGTGCAGCTGACATGCTCAACTGCCCCCTCAACATCTTTGCTTTAACCTGACCCACCAGATGGCTTGTTGCACAGAACCATCTGAGAAGCCGTCATTGGAAACTATTTGGAAAAGGGCAGACACACAAAATACCTGTCAGGTGATTGGATGAACCATCTGTCAATCAAACTCTTGCCGAAGCCAATCCGGAGAAGAGCGAGAACATATTTTCCATCGAGAAAAGCCTTCAGTGCTGTTCTTCACTTTTCTTTCTAAGGAAGAAATACACTCCAGTTCTGATTTAAGTGATGCTCTTGCAGCATTTGCTAACCTCTTCAGCCGACTCTCTTTGTCGACACACACTAAAGCCACGCCAGTAGCTGCAGTAGCTCCTCACTGGATGTTGATCGGCCCGTGGTCTGGCTTGCCGGACACAAACGCATTACTTGAATCCTGACAAGATGGAATTTTGTGTGATATGTGGTCGTGTGATCTTGCACTCAACATCCACCCAGTGCACGTGTGACAACTATGTACTCAACATTAAGAAACTAAAAAGACACCATAGAATTATAGATGGTCAGGTGATGAGGTAATGACATGTATTTAATTCTGAAGAGCAAGAATCATGATTGGTTTATAGAAGGTTTCTCAATTGGAGCTTAGGTAAAAAAACAGGTGACAACCTCCAGGTCTGAAAAGTGAAACCAATGCTGAAGTTCCTTAAACTTGCATTCTTTCTAATAGCCAGCATGGGTCGACTCCTCTGGTTGCAAAATGACTTCTGATTGTATAGAAGTCTATGAGAAAATTACTTCTCACTTGATTTATTACCTCAGTAAACATTGTAAACATGAGTTTATGGTCTCAATCGCTAGTTTCAAGTCTTCTTCAATACAGCATGATGTTCATTTAGTGAATTATGGTCCCATTTAGAGTCAGATAGACCATAAAGCAGGAGATGCTTTATGGCATGGCTACCTTGTGATTGACAGGTCGCTACCACGGCATTGTCAGGTCTGGGAGTTGTCCGTGTCCGTCTCACAACTTTATTCTTTTTACAGTGTTTTCAGTTCACGAAAGCTAATTATGACCTTTTTGGTCGCATAAAAATGTCTTATTCAGCATTCAGTTGTACTTAGTTCCACCCTCTCGTGTCACTTCTGGTTGCAAAAGAAACCAAGATGGCGACGGCCAAAATGCCAAACTCGAGGCTTCAAAATGGCAGTCCACAGACCAATGGATGACGTCATGGTGACAACGTCCACTTCTCATTATACAGTCTATGATACAAATGGCCTCTATAGAAGAATGGCTGCTGATTGTTACCTTCTGTCTTATTTCAGTCATTCTATCCAATATAGTCGAGTTAATTTTATTTTTTTTCTTTCAATGTTTGTACTTGTGCTTTCCAATTACAAATTGCATGTCTGTTTTTGTGATTCAGATGATGGGAATTACTGTAGGTTTTGGAAACAAGGACAAAGTCTGCAAAATAAAAGGAATTTCTTTTTTTGGTTTGCATCAATTGGAATGACGGCTTTAAGTGCCTGCTTTGCAATTCCATTCATTTCCCAGAGAACTGTACTTAGGCTTGGTAGATGTTTCTTTTTTCTTACTCAGCACAGCAGTTTGCCAGTTTCCAGAGTTTGTCGTACGTCTTTTATTCTGTTCAGTTGAAGAGAATAGGTTTTGGGCCACTGTTTGATATTCACCACAAACAAGAACTGCCCAATCTGCATCCCCTACACTGAATATGTAAGTGACCTGAAAAGCTCCCGTCTCGTCAGCTCTCCAGCAGCAATGGCACTGCTGTATGCTGCTCCAGACTGCTTGAAATTCCAACAAGACGTTGGTCCCTCAGGATGAGCTTTATGCAGTGTAAACCCACAGAGCTTCAGCTGTCATTCTGCTGCACTGGCTCCTTTGTCAAAGGTCTCCTTAATCAAATAAACACCATATATCCCATCTCTCCGTGCATCCATATGTATGGGGCTCTTTGATAAACGACTTCGTAGCCTTGGCAAAATAACAACACGACATTTCAAACATACACACACGGAGACACACAAATAAACCACATTCAACCGCAATACAAATCTTAAGCCAGTTTATCACTGGAGCACATTTGTATGTCAGTTTCTATCTATTCCAGGTATAAATCACAGTAGTCGTACCATATTATACATTTAAGACAATTGTGTTTGTAAAGTGCTGTGAAGCAATATCGAGTCTAATTACATTTTTAACAATGAAGTTCTGCTATTTTTTTAAGCTATGTGTAGTGCGATCAATGATTTATGTGTTGCATAAGTGATGATGTTGCAAGCATGTGTGCTATTAATCACCGTTCCGTTACATTAGGGGGTTGATGAGTATATTCATCTTTATCAAACTGGTCAAATAAATGAATTTCTCCAAAACAATAGAGCTTTACAGTATGTGATGTGTGTTTCAGTAAAGCAGGGACGCAAATCTGTTCACACAACCAAATTGTGGGGACTTAAATTCAGTACCGACAAACAAGTAAAATCCATTATATTTTTAGGATTAAGACAGGATCGGTGTGCAGCCATTATGCCTCCAGACCTAAAACATTGGTAGTAATCGATGCAGTCACTGAAATATGTATCCCTCTCACTATTTACACATGCTCTGTAGAATGTTTGTGTGCATGAATGTTGGAAGAATCAGCAGGACATCTTGCCATCAGAGACCCACTCCACAGCCATACTAAACAGTCAAATTCAGCATCTAATATTATGTTGTTTTTTTTATATTTAGAGATAGTGGTTCTAGGTAGAGAAGAGACAATGGGACATCGCTGAGAAGACCAGGCATACATTAATAAAGAAACTCAAGGAACTACATAGTACCAGACCCCCACGGCCTGTTCGATGGCCACGTCGAGCCCATGTATTTCAAACACAAGAGTCTACTTTGTGTGAACCATGTATGTGCTAAACAGAAGTTTCTGCTGGTCATTCCAACCTACTATCAATCCACAAACAAGTCAAGGTGACCAGTGCACACGTTTCTGCGACTGTGTCAAAAGCAGAAAAAATGTTGAAAGCAGTAGTACAAGGAGTGATGCGCAGAGCAAGTGACGTAGTATGTTGAGCAGATGTTATTAAAAGTTGCGGGGTATAATAACGGATATAATCTGCGAGAACACCGCTGTTTGTGTCCCGTGTGAAGCCAAAACTAAACATTTTAACAACTTTACAATTACGTAATGTTGTTACGTTTGTAAGGTAGCATTATGCAAGAAAGTCCTGTGAGGCCGGGTGGGACTGGTGGTGCATGTTTCAAACAAACACAGGACTTTCACCTAGGACACTGCTGTTCGTTTCCCGTGTGAAAACTAATCGTCAACTTTACGCTCGTTGCATAACGGTTGTTATGCAATGTTACCCAAGAAAATCACCTATGGGTGGTTGTTGTTTATTCACACTAGTTGCGTAGTTAGGGTTGTTTCGGTTATGTTACATTGTTACATTACGTTCTGTCATTACTTGAACACAAACCATGATGCTTTTTCTAACCATAACCAAGTAGTTTTGTTGCCTAAACCTAACCGATTGTTTCACTACGTTGACCACGTGACATTTAGTGTTTCTGGATGTGTGAAATGAGGCTGATATGAAACGTATTTTTGAATCAGAAGCGTCAGCATTCAACGTATCCATGGTTTGCAGAAACATCCAATGCCAACATTTTTTTCTGCCGACTGGGTTGCAGCATCCTGACCATTTGCCATTCATTACAGAAGTCATAAATCCTGCATATTGCCATTGCAACTCAGTTACCTCATTTAAATATCCTCTACAGTCCCGCTCTGCCAGACATTTAAGCCACCCCTTAAGTTGTAATTACTGTAGCCAAGTCTCCATTAGCCCCACTCCATCCCTTACCAGTGCCACCACTGCTACACATGCAGAGACCTCCACCTCCTGTAACCAGCTGATACACACTGTAATAATGCTAATGCAATACTAACCGCACTGCCAACAGCAGATTAATGGGGGCTTCAGATGACTCTGGCACATCTTTATCCTTATCCTTTGCCCTTAATCATTTGGTGTGCTGAACATTGGATACTTGGCTGGCTGCTGGACTACAGCTGTTGGCTGGATGGTTAGCTGATGGTTTGTTGGAGCACACAGTAAACCGGGATAGTACTAAACCCTTCAAAATAAGCGTGGACAGATGTCAAAAAAAAATCTTCCAATTCATGTCACAATATACATTTCAGCATTTCACACCATAACATGCTTTTAACTGATACTGAATCAACTATTCAATAATTTAAAAGAAGTGAGTGAATATCACGTTTGCTCTGATTTATCTAGCATACGGATGCTAAAATGTGAAAGACTTCACAAATGTGTGTAGTTAGATTATCCACTTCCATAGCATTTTTTTTTTAAAACTAAAACTAGTGGTATTAGTTAGTATTAATATAAAGGGGGAAAATAAGCTTGCAAATATCCACTTAAAAGGTGTTCTGTGATGCCCATCATGATACACTTGACAGAGAAATAAACAAACAGTCATTTATTGGGAATAGTTTCACATGTTGAGAAATATTTAAGCCCGTTCTCATTCCCAGGGCGTCAAATACCGCTGCTTTTTCATGGCTGTCAGAGTTCAATACCGCAAGGCCCCCTATAGCGCCGGTGTTAGACGCGCCAGGCTTTCCATTAACTACAATGTAAAGTCTTTTGCGTCAATATTAAACGCTCAAGGAAAGTGCTGTGGTGACGTATTAAAGGGTAAAAGGTTGAAATGGTGGATGGGCCCAACAAACAGGCTTTCATCCAGGAAATTGCTATTTGTGTTCAGGGCATTACATTTCACTTTCACTTTACAATCAGCTGTTTGTTCGTGTCCCGTGTTCACAACGTTCAGTGTCATTTTCACTGTAAAAATCTCTAAGCCCAACCATGCTGTTTTTTCCCAAACCTAACTATGCGGTTTTGTTGTGTAATCCTAAGCAAGTGCTTTTGTTGAACTCACAACGTTAAGCACGTGTTTACTGCTACTGTTGGAAATATATTAATCAATAAGCTATTAACAGCATAAATACAAGCTACTAACTGCACAATAAGCTAAAGCTAATAATTAAGAAGTAATGATAACAAGCACCTATTATATTAACCAACAGGCCTTCACCTAATAACCCCAGTACAAGAATGTGCGCATGATGCATGACTAACAAAGATACAGTCTGTTCCTTGCAGATAACTCCTTCAAGGTTTCGGGAGATGGAGGACCAGGACCGGACAAACGCCCCCGCATCACACATACACATATCTTTGTATTATAAAAACCTCCGGGGAGGGACAGAAAGTCAGTTGCGTTGAACTTCATGCCTCAACTACATGCTGCGTGTTCTGTGAGCAGGAAAGTGATACTCAGCCCGGATATCTGTAATCTCATTTTGATTCTTCTATTAATTAAAGCTGTTTTATTATAACTTAACCTGATTCCCTCTGATTCTTCTACCAAAGTGCATAAACCAACACGCCGACACTAGTTATGGTAGACAATCTCTGAAAGTTAACTTCTCTTAAACAAGTTATTCGGGAAAACGTTAAAAATGCCCCAGAAATGTGGAGGCTGGAAATATCAACTAGGTAAACTCTGAACACCGAGCTGTCTGGAACGCAGCTTAAATTAGCAGCCTAGCTGAGCATCTTTTTTCTTACTCCCGCCCTCTTCCTGACTTACGACTAATCACCTCGCAGGTGTCACTGACTGATACCTACAGCAACCAATCAAACAAATGAGCTGAAACTAAAGGCACAATCTGTGTTTTTTTTATTTAGTTTACACCACTTTTTGCCCTCAATGTTATTTTAAACTACTTATACAACTATTTACATCCTAGCTTGTTTATAACTAAATTCCCTTCATCTCTGAGATAACCATTTTTCCTTCTTTATCAAACTAAATTAATTTCATTTGAATTGCCTTAATTATTTTCATCCAACTTTATTATTAGGAATGTTTTAATCCCTTACTTTTACACCAGGGCTACACAATAAAAATGTATCTTCTGTACAAAGTCCACTTCAAAGATACTTGATACCCTGTCTTCACAAAAAGCTGCAATATCATTTAATCATACAACACCGGCTGAGAAAGAAGCCTATAGGTGCCTTTTTTTCCAAAACGTTGTAGATGTAACAAAGTTTCACACGCCTTAATCCCCAAATTGCCCCAAAACTGTTTTGCATTCACAGGTAAATTACACCTTTGTTTGCTCCTCAATTTGTGCGACGGGACTGAATATCTGTGTGACTGGGGCGTTGAAAAGTGCAGCACAGTTTGCTTTAATCGGTTTCTATGCACACAACCCGCAGAGACGACTCCAGCGTACTGTGCAGCCTTCAACAAGCTGCACACTTGCAGTGAAGAATAAGCCACAAGGTGTGACCGTTCTCACCTCCTGTCTCAGAGAGCATTACCAAGGCACGTTCGTTGCCATTTTCCATCGATCCACCAGATGCAATGTGGTGTTTTGTTGAGTGTTACCTGTGTGCTTGTTACCTGTCTGCTGAACCTAAGGCTTTATTTGGACACTGTAAGCATACCCAGCAATAAATCACTGAATTCATCCTGCTGCCTCCTCCACTCTCTGAATTAGGGTCCAATCCCTGTTCCAGTGCTCACTGCACCGTGACAGTGTTCTCATTATTATGGCATACAGTAGAGATAGGGACAGTTCAACCAAAAACGGAATAAAAGACCACACAGGTTGTTAGCTAGAGCAGAGTAAAATATAAGAAAATGACTTGATTATGCCTGTTCAGCATAATCTGACAGCCTGTAGTCCAAGCATCCAAAGGTGACAACTCTACTAGTGCGTACAAGAATCTGTGTTTCATGTTCTGAATCAACCCAGTGTATCCAGGTTCATGGTTGAGGCCTCGTTTAATGAGCTGTGCTGCTGGTTTGTGCAGCCACATCACGCAGGCTACATCCCTCCTCTGTACTCCAGGTGAAATACATACTTGCATCAGCCAGTCAGGGTGTGTGGAGCGGTGTGAATATTTCAGGCCTCTGCCTCCTGCTACCTGGTGCAGTCCTACATTACGATGTGATAAATAATTTCTTGGCCAGAGAGCGACACACACATATCGACAGTTTCCATCGTGTTTTTGTTGATGCAATCAAGTGTGTGCAAGTGACAATCAAGAATGCCGAGCGCACACCCAACAAATTAAGTATAACAGACGCATAAATTACACAAATTAACATTCATGAGCGTGACAGTGCAGTTGAATGAAAATCATCCAGAAACCCACATTTTGATGTTAAAAGTTATACTTAATTTTAATTAAAAATGATTTCTTTAAAGCCAGACATCAAATATGTGAAATAATTGCACATTCAGAAAGTGTATTTTATGTTTTTTATCTGTCCAATGGGCACGTTGCCAATTTAATCTTTGTGTGCTGTCGTCCTAAACGAAACTGAATTACAGACACGGAGTGCATAAAGACAATGCCTCAGCAGAAAGAGAGGAAAAAAAGAAGAGTCTACGGCACAGTGGGAGAGATAAAAAAGGAAAGGTTTGGATAAACCTGTGTGCTCGAGTGCGCTCAACCCCCAGCGCAGCGTGTACATCAAATAGTCAAATCATGAACAGAAACAGCTCGAGCATGTGGATATTAGTCCACATAAGACCTGCGTAACTTTACACCGCCGGAAAATGAGCTCTAATAAATTTATGACAACCGTGTTACGGCTCAATCGCGCCGTCCACTAAATGAAGAACCAAAATAGCAGCACTCAATCACCAGCTACTGTCTATACTGGGACTAGTAATAATCCACCGAGGCCTGGCAGCAAAGGGTCAAAGTCGGGTTTAAGTCATTCAACAATAGCCGGCTTTCCATTGATTTATCTGACAAAGCTACTGCATGGCCACATTCAAAGTGATCTCATGCATTATTTGTGAGATGCCCTGCCCATTTCACTGGTATTAATTTGGAATAAGACACGGGTGAATGCAACAATGAATGAAAACATAGAGAATAAGTTATTATGTCATTTGAGTATCAGGTCAAATCAGTGACACATAACAGGAGGAACCTTATGAATTATAAAACGTGTTTTCTACACACAGGATCCCTCTTGTATTTTCTTAGTTGTTAAAGCCGCAGTGGGTACAATTGGAGCAAATATGATTTTAAAAGGTTATTTTTATAAAATCATGTGCCTCTGTGTCCTCCTGTGCTCCTAATGGCATCTGCAAAATTTCACATACCGGAGGAAAACAACCAATCAGAGCCGAGCTGGAGCCTTGCCGTCTCTGATCAGCTGTCAATCACTCGGGAACTCTGATCAAACGGTCAAACTAGGCAGCGCTGATCAAATATGAATTAATATTCTGTTACTGAAACATCTTGTAGTGTACTGTTTAGCTGTAAAATTAGAAAGTTTGTGACACGGCAGCCATGTTAAGATCAGTTGAGGAAATACTAAGCACCGCCCACCAGCCGGAGCACAGCCAATAGGAACAATCTCTCTGAAATGACCTGTGATTGGCCAAAGACTCCCGTCAGAGGATTTTTTAAAGCCTGAAAACAGAGCCATGAGGAGGTGTAGAAGTCTAGTTATCTCTCAGAACAGTTGAATTACAATATGTTGAAAGGTTATTATGGGATTTTTGCCCAAAGATGCCCAAAACATTCTGCCTACTGCAGCTTTAAGTATGAAGTCATGAAGCAGACTCACAGGGGAGATAGAAAATCTATAATCTAAACAAGCAGATGCATTTCTCCTCTTTAATATCGGATGCTTCAATCATGTGAAGACACATTAATGACAGTCCGTCGATCAGCCCTGAGCTCTGTGGAGTGCCAGTGGTGACAGACATTTTGGGAAGGCTGTTGTCTACCTCTAAAGTTCCCACTGCCATTGTTTGTGTCACACTGAGTTGCACAAGGCCAGATATATTACAAGGTAAAAATAACATTGTATGAAATGGAATACAGTTTTGGAGGG